>JACEFZ010022354.1:0-5000 GCA_014155875.1 Cepaea nemoralis | reverse complement strand
ACAATGACAATCAAATGAAGATTCTTATTTTGTTTAAATGATATTTTTATGAGTAAAAATATCAACCGGAGCCAGCAATCATGCAACTCACTAGCAAGCCAAGCGAAAAGTGCCACAGGGAAACGCCCATACGAACTACAGCAACCGAGAGTTGACAGGAATCACACAATCCACCAAACCCAGGCACTAATTCAGAATAGAACTATGTGCAATCAAGCAGTGGCAAATAAGAAAGGCAGAAGAGTCAAATCACCAGTGCCAAACAAATAAGGAAACAAACTAACCAATTACAATGTTAGATACACAAAATGTTCTGAACAAAATACGCAAATTAAACAAACACAACATGACTGACTGACTGGCTGACAATAACCACCCACTCCAACACACAAACACCCCAGACCTGCCTAGCAAACTTGCACATACTTGAACCACTGACTTCGGCGATCTATAATAGACTGTCCCTTGATAGTTGAGTTAGAAACTAAGGTAAAGGACACTTTTATGTGTCTTAAGTGCCTGAAAACACCCTTTTTAAAGGTGCCCAGTTGGTCAAGCACCAAAGTACACTTGTTCCTGCAGTGAGGCATCGTCACCATTTGGGCGTGACAGGTTTGACTCCATCGGAAACTATAGCTTTCAATTGTTATGTTGTCTAGTGTCTTCAAGTCTCTACTTCCATCTTCTCACTTCTATGAGTGCCAAACAATACACGTGTGTTGATACAGGCCCTAAGACACATCAGGCACGTGGTTCTAGACCCACATTTGTATAGACCAGTGGTTCTCAACTGGTGGGGAATCCCCCCCCCCCCCCCCGGGGGGGGAATTTTAGGGTTTCCAGTGGGGAATTAAGATTATTTCGAGATCGCATTAATACAAGAACCAGTTACTTGATATTGTTTTTCCCTCTAAATTTTACAGTTCTGTACTTCTCGCCCTAATGAAATTCATTTTATAACGTAAGTAGACCCACAAATCACATTTTATGTAGATGTCTAGACTTGTTCTAGTATGTGTTATTAAATTTAGCTTCTATTTTTATGTATACTGTGTGTGTGTGTGTGGGGGGGGGGGGGGGAAGAAAAGATGACGTTCTGAACATATGGTAAAGGGGGGCATGGACCAAAAAAGGTTGAGAACCACTGGTATAGACCATTTGGCATTCAGTGGGAGATGTGGTCAGTATCTCACCGGTCTCCTTTGCTTCCCAAGATGTTTTCTGGCGCTCATTTTAGGTTGGGTCCGTCTAGGAGACCAGGTCTCTAAGTTGGGATACTGACCATATCATCCACCCACCAAGTGTAGTCTGGTCAAGAACATACAGGCCTGGAGCAATATCCCCAATATGCCAGGGTGGCGTGCAAATGGGGTCCTTAACATGACATCTCTTTACATTTATATCTGTTTATGCACACTTGACAAAGGATTAAAACCTAGTTGCGTGTCTTTACAGGATGTCACAATCAACCCTAGCATTTTTAGACTGTTTGGGATTTACAAGACAATTTTTACATTCAGTAGATTGTTATTGTTTTCTGAACAACTGTCACCTCATACCGTGGAAATCAATGCAAAGCAGCCTGCTTCCAAATTACCTGGAGCTGATTTCAAAATTTCAACTCATTATGGCGGAGAATTATGAAATGCGTTCACTGCCCCAGAACCACAGCGCCAGCTGACAAAGAATATATTTGTATATTTATGCTATTACAGAGGCTATATAATATGCTAATGACTAATATAAAAGATACTAAACGATACATTTGTGTCTATTAAGACACATGATAAATATATTTATGCCTATAAATCAATGACAAAGAATACATGGGTCTATACATGAAATAGGGTACAGGATATAATGATAATACATTTATGAACAAGAGAAAGCACACAGTGATGACAAGACAAGGTATATATTTATGCACAAGACGGAATATAAATACATGTGCATTAATGGCACAATTAACAGGCTAGCTGTGCGTGCTTAGTAAGAAGCTATGGACAAACATTTGGTTTGTGGCTAGGAGTGGGGGTTAGGTAGCTTGAGAAGGGCAGCTGTGCAAATATCTCAAGCAAAAATCTGTCACATGATTGTTGACATCAGAAGTGCCTTAACGTCCTCCTGTAGGACACTATTTTCAGTATCAGACTTTGTCATACAATGGCTAATGGAGTGTCAACCATTTACAAACCGGTATTTGTCCCTAGAACATTCATTATTCAACACTGTTAAGCAGCTGCAGAGTCGCTACCATGGAGAGATATGACTGCCCTTACTTTTAATACATACACATGTGTGGGCACACACACACACACACACACACACATATATATATATATATATATATATATATATATATATATATATATGAACACATACATAATCTCATGTGTAGGTGAAAATAAACCAGTCTCCCTGGCCAAGGAATTAACGACATTGTTTGTAATCCCGTATATCCTCATCTGGACATCATTCAGTAGCACCCCACTCAATCCCCCATCTGTGCAGTCTTTAAGTAACTCTTTCTCTTTGAAGAATGGCAAGCTTCATTTTTTGAGAAGTGAACCTAGCAAGGTAGATGTTAAAAAAAAAAGCACAAGTATAATTCTATGGGTATTTCTCCTGCTGCGGTGTATCCGACAGATAATCTTGCCAAGTTAAGGTGGGGGATGTGAACAGGAGCTCAGCAAATGATGAGAAAAAAGTTCAAACTGCCAGAAAGGAGAAGAAAAAACTCATCATCATTTGAAGGCTTCAAATAGGGCATACCAGGCTGAACAAACATATGTGCAAGCTTCACCTGAATGACTTATCACCATGCCCATGTTGGCAGTGCAGACAAACGGGAAATAAATCCCACCATTGTAATGTTGTGTAAAGTTCTGAGCAGATACAGTGGCAGGGTTATGAATTCCTAGCAAGAAATGTCCCTCCTTTCGTCCCTCACCTACCCTAACTAAGGGCATCTATTTTAAGTATCAGTGTGAAGAAGAAATGAGGTCATCTAGACAAAATAAGTTTCAATCTAACCAAAGTCATGCTGTCATCTAGACAAAGCAAGTAGACAAAATGACATCATGTGACAAAGCAATGATGTCGCCTAGACAAAGTAATGCTGTCACTTAGACAAAGTAATGCTGTCACTTAGACATAGCAATGATGTTGCCTAGACAAAGTAATGCTGTCACTTAGACAAAGTAATGCTGTCACTTAGACAAAGCAATGATGTTGCCTAGACAAAGCAATGCTGTCACCTAGACAAAGTAATGCTGTTGACACCTAGACAAAGCAATGATGTTGCCTAGACAAAGTAATGCTGTCACTTAGACAAAGCAATGATGTTGCCTAGACAAAGTAATGCTGTCACTTAGACAAAGTAATGCTGTCACTTAGACAAAGCAATGATGTTGCCTAGACAAAGTAATGCTGTCACTTAGACAAAGCAATGATGTTGCCTAGACAAATAATGCTGTCACTTAGACAAAGTAATGCTGTCACTTAGACAAAGCAATGATGTTGCCTAGACAAAGTAATGCTGTCACTTAGACAAAGTAATGCTGTCACTTAGACAAAGTAATGCTGTTGACCCTAGACAACGTAATGCTGTCGACACCTAGACAAAGCAAGTAGACAAAACATTGACATCATGTAAACAAAGCAATGCTTTTCCCAAAACAAAGCCTGAGCCAACAGGCAAGCATGCTATCTACTATCTTTCTCCCGCACCAGCCACCTATCCTTCCCAAATAATCCCAGAAAATTCAACAAATGTTTTCTAGGCAGTTGTGATATTGACATCGTCCACTGAGTGTCCTCTGGCCAAGAAAATAATGGAGTACAGTACCCCCAACATGCCAGGATGGCATGCAAAGAGGGTCCTTTAAAACCCAGATATGAGTGGCCAAATGTCTAAATCACACATGATGAGATGAATGTTTCTTCCTGGGTAAGACACAGCTGCCTTTATTTCTAAGCTCAAAAAAAAATCACTCGCCACACATCCTCAATGGTGCAGACTCCATCATGAAATCAAACAAATAAGCCCTTTGGAAGACAATCAACTTTAGAGTCACACTGTTTGTTTTTTATCTGCATCAACTACCTAACTCCTATACGACATTTAAATCAAACATATCCAGTATCTTAAACTATATCAGACAAAAAAGCCCCAATTATAACGTAGAAGAGTTGAACAAGACACGGTTCCATTGTTTACAGTTTTTCACACAATCACAATAACTAATTTTTTTAATCATTCTGTGCAAGGAACAATAAATGAATAAACTCATTATTTCAAGACAACAAACAAACACTAGACGGATGTTTCACAACAGATATTGGTATTTGAGGTGCACATGACTACGATTATTCAACACTTAGAACTAAATAGTTGTACTAAAAGAAACAGAAAACTGTCCAAGTTTTCTCTTTAATCTCTTAAATTACAACTTGACTCTCGTGTCAAAGCACTTATAAGTAATAGTTGAAATTTGTTCATTCACTCAAACTGATCATTTTGTAAGCACCATTTTCCTTGCTGGTACCTTCTAGCTGCCAAATTAAATTGTATCTAGTATTTGTCTAAGCTTGGACATAACCTATCATTTAGTGTAAACCAAATAGTTTTATTTTTAATTTTGCAATTATCAAAACTATTTTACACCTTCAAAACACCGTTATTCTTGTGGAAACATCCTGTAGACAAAGACACATATTGCAACTAATGTGTACCATACCCAGCGTTGGATCCAGGGAAGCCCATGAAAGGATCCATCATGGACATAGACATCATAGGAAATCCACCAAAGTGCACACGTGGGAAGCCAAGGAAAGGGTGGTGGGTGTGGTGAATGTGGTGCAGCCCACCACCATATCTGCCTCTGCTGTTCTCACCGCGTCTTCGTCGGAATGGTCGGCCGTAGCTGAAAATAGCCAAGGATTTTGCCATGGAAGCGTGGGCCAAAAGTCACATGCTCACTGTTCTCACTAAGGGAAAA
>JACEFZ010022353.1:52500-225822 GCA_014155875.1 Cepaea nemoralis | reverse complement strand
AGCCCCATTCAGGAGCCCTTCCAGAAGAGTCAGCCCATAGTCCTGCCACTCCCCTCGCCCACTCAGCTGTCCTTCTCAGGACAGCCAGAGCATCCATTTTTTTTTTTTTTTTGGTTAAATATGTACATAAATATAGATACATATACATGCTATACACGTATGAAGTTAGGTCATCCAATTTTTGTGTGTGTTAAATATGTACATAAATATAGATACATCAGAGAGTTCACGTGCAGACTCAAGTTGTCCCTCAGGTCAGCTACCCGTATTCCTCTAGGTTCGCTTTCTTGTTTTCGTCATCGGTGTATGGGTTGGTGCCACAACAAGACGACCCAAACTCCCTATCAGCCCCGTTCAGGAGCCCTTCCGGAAGAGCCAACCCATAGTCCTGCCACTCCCTCCGCCACACTCAACTGTCCCTCTCAGGACAGCCAGAGCATCCATTTTTTTTTTTTTTTTTTGTTAAATATGTACATAAATATAGATACATATACATGCTATACATGTATGAAGCCAGAGGATCCTTTTTGTTGTTGTTGTTGTTGTTGTTGTTAAATATGTACATAAATATAGATACATCAGAGAGTTCAAGTGCAGACTCAAGTTGTCCCTCCGGTCAGCTGCCCGTATTCCTCTAGGTTCGCTTTCTTGTTTTTGTCATCGGTTTATGGGTTGGTGCCACAACAAGACGACCCAAACTCCCTATCAGCCCCGTTCAGGAGCTCTTCCGGAAGAGCCAACCCATAGTCCTGTCACTCCTTCCGCCACACTCAACTGTCCTTCTCAGGACAGCCAGAGCATCCATTTTTGTTTTTGGTTAAATATGTACATAACTATAGATACAGATACATATACGGTGGCTGCTGTGATGTCTGTCTCAACTTATACCAGCTGAGCTATCCAAGTATTGACCTTTTTGTTCCCCTTTGTGTTTTCTTCCATGTTTGCTAGATGTCACAACGGTTTTAAGTATGAAAGAGTCATGTTGGTTAACACAGAACTCTTTTATTAATCTGCATTTTTTTTATTTGTGCCTTTTGTTTTTCTGTTTGTTTATACTATTGCATTTTTATCAGAAATCTTCTACTGCCATCAGATGTTCTCTGCGTGTGTGTCTGCTTATTGTCCATATCTCACACACATACAATAGTATAGGCTCCTTACAGAAACCACATTTCTATTGCCATCAGAGTAGGATAGCAGACCAGTGCCCTGACAAAATTATTAGGAGAAAACACCCACCCACCCACAAGAGCCCATAATCTTGAATGGAATCTGTCTAGAAAAATTAACCTGACATAAATACACACTAGTCTGGCACACTGACCTCTGACCTAGAAGTGTGACATCACTCTAAACACAATTCAAAATAAAAACATGTCATTACATATATATCAATTGTACCACGTAGGAGATCAAATTTTAACATGTAGGAGCATCAATTTTAACATCTAGGAGCATCAATTCTAACATGTAGAGACATTGTTAACTGGGAACTGTACAACCACAACTGCCATCACTCAGCTACCTTACAGAAGTAGTGTATGGGCAGCAGCAGGATGTTGGACTTGGAGTCTGCATCCTCACTGTCCAGTTTAAAGACCACATCGTCTCCATCCAGACTGATCAGTGACCCGGTGGCCTCTCGGTTGTCCCCAATGATCACTTTTGCCTGTGAGAATAAATAACGAATATAAGAAAATAATACAAATCATCATCATAATGCAACATGTCCTTGGCACAACATCGCTCTCATTCTGGTCTGCCTAATAGTCTGTTGGTCTCCTTCCTCATGCCCAATAGTCTCTCGGTCTCCTCCCTCATGCCCAATAGTCTCTCAGTCTCCTTCCTCATGCCCAATAGTCTCTCGGTCTCCTTCCTCATGCCCAAGGAGTCTATGTCCTGTATCCATCATCGTGCTGCCCCACCCCAGCCTCTTCTACCAGGCACCCAGCCTTCTATCCCTGTTCTCTCCCAGCCACTGCGATGTTTAATATGGCCAAAGTATTTCAGTTTTGAGACATGATACTGTGATTATGAGCCAGTTTTCTTACATGCTCACATCTTGTAGAATATCTATTTTTTTTTCCTTTCTGGTCCACAATAAATATGGCAATATTATAAGAATTATAAGTATAATACAGTGCAGACCTGATAAGGCGAACTCACCTGGGACCCAAGAAATAGTTCTTCTTATCAGAAATTTTGCTTATAAGATACAAGAGACAAAGAAGAAACATTGCCAGGGATAAACAAATTGTCTTTCACAACCAGAAATTGGCCACATCCGAGATATCCTTAAGTGGTTTGCACTGTTTAAGAATATTAAGTTGTCATGATAAAAATAACAACAATAATATAAGTATAATGCAGTGCAAGACAACCTCAAGAATTCACTGCAGTATAAACATCCAACCATCCCTGAAGGACCCTGGACACAACAGAGAGGACAGCTAACAAAACCATCTGGGAAATGTTCTGTACACCCCTACATGGACACATCAGTGGAGCACTAATGTTGGCACTGGCATAAAAACAATACACAGAAAGTTGGCAGTCTCTGTGATGAAGTGGTTAAACCATCTGCCCCACGCTCTGAAGGGTGCGGGTTCATTTTTTTAGACTCCGTAATTCAGACTACAAGTACAACTTTTCTGTAAACTCCTGGGGGTCAATGCTAGAGGCACGGGTTTCATGATCTGTGTGATGTTCTGAGTTCATGATCTGTGTGATGTTCTGAGTTCATGATCTGTGATGTTCTTGAGTTCATGAACTATTTGATGTTCTTGAGTTCATGATCTGTGTGATGTTTTTGAGTTCATGATCTGTGTGATGTTCTTGAGTTCATGATCTATTTGATGTTCTTGAGTTCATGATCTGTGTGATGTTTTTGAGTTCATGATCTGTGTAATGTTCTTGAGTTCATGATCTGTGTGATGTTCTTGAGTTCATGATCTGTGTGATGTTCTTGAGTTCATGATCTATTTGATGTTCTTGAGTTTATGATATGTGTGATGTTCTTGAGTTCATGATCTGTGTGATGTTCTTGAGTTCATTATCTGTGTAATGTTCTTGAGTTCATGATCTGTGTGATGTTCTTGAGTTGAAGATCTGTGTGATGTTCTTGCCAGACATGGCGAAAGAGAGCCAGTGCAATGAAATCAACTCTCTTGACTTTAACTGTATACAGAAATACATGTACCTTATCGCCTTTCTCTGGCAGGACTGGCTCCAGGTGTTCGCAACTCACACTAACTGTCTTCTCTTCTTCGGTCAGGTACAAGGTACACATTCCACCCTGTGAAAATAGACATCAGCAAGCTATTGTTCACATCAATCCCAACAATATGCCATTCTCTACAGCTTTAATGACAATCTCTACAACTTTATTGTCAATCTCTACAGCTTTAATGTCAATCTCTACAGCTTTAAAGTCAACCTATACATCTTTAATGTCAATCTCTACAGCTTTAATGTCAATCTCTACAGCTTTAACATCAATCCCTACATCTTTAATGTCAACCTATACATTTTTAATGTCAATCTCTACAGCTTTAATGTCAACCTATACAGCTTTAATGTCAATCCCTACATCTTTAACGTCAATCTCTACAGCTTTAATGTCAACCTCTACAGCTTTAATGTAATTGTCTACAGCTTTAATGTAATTATCTACAGCTTTAATGTCAATCTCTACAGCTTTAATGTCAATCTCTTCAGCTGTAATGTCAATCTCTTCAGCTGTAATGTCAACCTATACAGCTGTAATGTCAACCTCTACAGCTGTAATGTCAACCTATACAGCTGTAATGTCAACCTATACAGCTGTAACGTCAATCTCTACATCTTTAACGTCAATCTCTACAGCTGTAACGTCAATCTCTACAGCTGTAACGTCAATCTCTACAGCTGTAATGTCAATCTCTACAGCTGTATTGTCAATCTCTACAGCTGTAACGTCAATCTCTACAGCTGTAACGTCAATCTCTACAGCTGTAACGTCAATCTCTACAGCTGTAACGTCAATCTCTACAGCTGTAATGTCATTCTCTACAGCTGTAATGTCAATCTCTACAGCTGTAACGTCAATCTCTACAGCTTTAACGTCAATCTCTACAGCTTTAATGTCAACCTATACAGCTTTAATGTCATTCTCTACAGCTTTAATGTCAACCTATACAGCTTTAATGTCAACCTATACAGCTTTAATGTCAATCTCTACAGCTGTAATGTCAATCTCTATAGCTTTAATGTCATTCTCTACAGCTTTAATGTCAATTTCTATATATTTCATGGAACTTCAGGACACAAATATATGTGTGAACGCATGCACGTGTGTGTGACATTGCTAGTACTCACATGTCAATGTTCATATTGACAAATGTCAACACCAGCACTCACCCTGCATCAATGTACTTACAAATGACAATGCCAGTACTCACACAACAACAATTACTCACATTAATCCCTTTAATAACACCAGTCTGGCATACCAGCTGATCATTCTCATGTGTGGCCTTGACCTTCACTACAATGTCTGTCGTATGCCAGTCTGTCAAGCCGGATTCCATGACTGAAAGAAGCCAAACAGAACAATGAAGTATTTAAGTCAGGAATTCTGGAGTTATTGGTAAATTCAAGCCATGCAGTATAATTATTGTCTCAAGATACACAAATGAAAGCTTATATCATATTATGTTGTATTACGTTATAATAAATCAATTAGATGCCATCTCCATAATGAAGGTTCCCAGCTATCATTATCATAATAATGATCATCAAGTCCCTTGTCAACTGGCATGGGTGATCAAGCTTCTGCACAACTTGACATCTCCAATAACATGGACCAGGAAGCCACATGGTCAAAAGAATAAGAGAGCTCGCTCTGAAACTTCTGGTGTGATGGTGGGTTAGGGAGATTTAACCCCTACACAGGTCAGTTCGACTACAATATTCACTTCTAATCCTTGATTTGGGATGCAAATTACAAGTACCACAGAAGTGGGAGCAGGTTCGCCTTATGGCGGGGGATACTGGTAAAAGGGCAGGCTAATCCACTCGCAAAAATCCCATTTTCTCTCACTGTCTTACTCTGTGACTCTTAATGTGGCCAAATATGATGACCACCTCTTTCTGATGTTTGTGATCAGTTGTCTTAGTGTCTTAACCTTCCCACACTATAGTAAGTAAATAACTGAAAGTGTGCTCATTGGTTTTAAAATATTAGGATAGCACCTAACATACATCATGATATCAAAATGGGTCCTTTATATTTTTATTATTATTCGCTTCCCTTATGGTGCCCTGCCAGCTGGCATAGGCGTTCATGGCTCTCCATAAATCTCAGTCTTTGGTGTTCTGGATCAACTCTGCTGATGATATTCCTCCATCTCATTGTCTCAGTCCATCCAGCATCATTTCTCTCAGTCTACCTCTCCCTCCCTTTCATTTCATCTTTCCAGTCATCGCAAGGTTCTCCAATACCTCTATTCTTATCACAACCAAACAAAGCTACTTGTCTCTTTCTTCGCGGTTCCAACTTCACGGCAACTGGTCATCCCCATTATGCTCCGTTCCTGTGCCAGTGAACATGTTCACACAAATCATGAACTCAAGAACATCACACAAATCATGAACTCAAGAACATCACACAAATCATGAACTCAAGAACATCACACAGATCTTCAACTCAAGAACATTGCACAGATCTTCAACTCATGAACATCACACAGATCATGAATCAAGAACATCACACAGATCATGAATCAAGAACATCACTGAAAATTTTCCCAAGGACGCTCTAAAATTGATGATGAAATCCGATCTGGTCATCCTTTTTGAGATTGCAACAGAAGCATCCGCGCAGCGCGTGGAGGAAATGATTAGAGGTGACAGGCGAGTAACGATAGACTCTGTAGCATCTGCAATAGGGTGCTCATATGGTTCAGCATACAGCATAATGCATGATCGATGAAATTTAAGAAAGTGTACTACTCAAGGTGGGTACCCAGACAATTGAAGGAGGAACACAAAATGAACCGATTTGGCCTGTCCTTGCATCATCTCTGTCGACACGAAGATGAAGACATGCTGAAAAAGATTATTACTGGGAACGAATCATGGGTGCATCACTACCAGCTCGAATCAAAGCGTGCTTCAATGCAATGTAAACATTCTTCTTCGCCCTGTGTCCAAAAATTCAAGGTTACACCATCAGCAGTGAAGGTTATGCTGACAGTGTTCTGGGATTGTCAAGGATTGCTTTTAACCAATTTCAAGAAGAAAGGTGACAATGTGAATTCTGAATTGTACTGTGAAGTTCTATTGATGCTTCATGATGCAACTTGAAGAAACTGTCCAGGGCTGCTGACTAGAGGAGTGTGGCTTCTTCATGACAATATCAGATCACATACGGCTCGATTAACTCAGGAGAAAATTAACCAACTAAGGTGGGAAGTTCTGGAACATAAACCTTACAGCCCCGACTTAGCCCCTAGCGATTTCTACTTTTTTTGGTCCACTGAAAACCCACCTTGGCAGGAGACATTTCGTTCACGAATGACGCTGAAGTTGAATGTGAAGTGAAAACGTGGTTTAGAAAACAGAGCACGCAGTTCTATGCAGCCGGTTTGGGTGACCAATAAAACGATGGGAAAAGTGCATCAATGTTGGTGGAAATTATGTCGAGAAATAAAGGAACATATATATATATATATATATATATATATATATATATATATATATATATATAATATATATATATATATATATATATATACCGTCCATCCATCATGCGCCATGCCGGTAAGTGTGGGCGGTCATGTTCTGCCATCTCACTCGATCACCAGAGTCGTGGATCAGCTCTGTGTTCCTGTCTCAACCATGCCATGTGGCCAAGCCATCCAGGTATTTGCTTCTAGGTCTTCCCCTTGGTCTCTTCCCTTCGATCTTGCCAGTTGTCATATATATATTCAGAATAACATAAATGACTGCAACTCATAATCTGGCACCATATTTGTGGATTTACTGTTTCCATTTTCCACACATACAACCTTTCCATAAAGCATGACCAGATTACATTAAGTTGGACAGGCGAAGATCTGCTGGCGAAATGTCATAACCTATGTTCTCATTTGTAGGCAGGCTATGTTGATATTTAATCAAACAAGTTCTTATACAAAACCAAATGTCTTAGAAGCCCTCCTTTTATAACTGTTAACTCATTAACTGCCGCATTAAAAGACTTGCTGTGGCAGAATTATTTTATTACAGTTTCACAATCAGATTTGTGTTCATACTTTCTGCTGCAGTTTGTCAATTTCAAAAGAAGTTTTTCTTGTTTTAGGATGAACCATGGTGGATTTATAAAATCTTCTATGACCACTCTCTGTTCAACAATGACAATAGCTTATGGCATTTCACACTATCATGAGCTTCCTGCAGCCAGAATTGTGTAAGAACTATAGGGGCTAAATTATCCTTAGGAGTTGATTTCTTCGCTGGGTATTCAGTTTGAGTTTGTTGCTACTCAGCGTTACTCCCATATTGTGGTACTTTTGGTTCAATATGGCAGACAGGCTGTTGAGCTGTTAAGGTCTCTAGTGTGTCATTGCGCCTGGCCACAGTTTGCTTACACATTTTCTGCATTCTGGATTCTTAGTACATAGTTCCGTTGCCCAGCTACTGGATTAAGTACGTGGAGTGTCTGTGATCTGTGGATTTCATGTAGAATGCTTTTACATCTGTCCGCAGTGGTTTGTTTGCATGTTCAGAAAAATGGAAGACAGCCAGTTTCTGAATTAACTGATTTTGCCTTATGCAATAATGTGTGCAACTGCTGGTTTTCTAGTGACTGCCGATGATGAACTGTAATTTTAGTGGCAGACTGCTGTGTTGGCATTCTGGCAGTGGCCTTATGCCTGTATGCCTGTGCTGTTCATTTGTTGGGACTGCTGTATGGTCCACTTATCACATGGGACAGTGAGGAGCATTTTGTGTGATATTCACTGGCACAGGAATGGAGCATTATGAGGAGACCCTTTGTCATGAAGTTTAAACCACGACTAACTCCCATATTGTTTAATCACTATGTATTGCACTGCTTTCCCTTGCATCCACTGATCAAATTCAGACTGGAGATGCTTGTCAAAGCCGCACATCAGCCTTATAGCGTGTTATTGGGGTCCATTATGGGAGCAAAGAATAGTGACGCAGTAACCCACCATGCATGGCGTAAGAGGTGGCTAAACAGGGTTGATGTGAGATTAATTACCTCATCTCATAGAAAACTGTACCCTATTCCTCTCCTCCAGGATAAACAACGGTCCTGCTCCTAAAAGAATCAAAACCGACACAACGAAGGTGAAAACTGCTTACCTGCACCGGGTGTCTGTGGGGTGAACGGTGCCAAGGGAGTCATGGGGCTGTATCCCATGGGAGAAGGACTGCCTGCAAAACTGGCCGGGCTAGGGCTGGACAACATGGCCGGGGTCCCTACATAGCCAGGACTCTGGGCTGTCACACAAGAGGTTGTAGATTAACACAAGTCAACAATGTCAAGTTAAGAGGTTGTAGATTAACACAAGCCAACAATGTCAAGTTAAGAGGTTGTAGATTAACACAAGCCAACAATGTCAAGTTAAGAGGTTGTAGATTAACACAAGCCAACAATGTCAAGTTAAGAGGTTGTAGATTAACACAAGCCAACAATGTCAAGTTAAGAGGTTGTAGATTAACACAAGCCAACAATGTCAAGTTACGAGGTTGTAGATTAACACAAGCCAACAATGTCAAGTTAAGAGGTTGTAGATTAACACAAGCCAACAATATCAAATTAAGAGGTTGTAGATTAACACAAGCCAACAATGTCAAGTAAGAGGTTGTAGATTAACACAAGCCAACAATGTCAAGTTAAGAGGTTGTAGATTAACACAAGCCAACAATGTCAAGTTAAGAGGTTGTAGATTAACACAAGCCAACAATGTCAGGTTAAGAGGTTGTAGATTAACACAAGCCAACAATGTCAAGATAAGAGGTTGTAGATTAACACAAGCCAACAATATCAAGTTAAGAGGTTGTAGATTAACACAAGCCAACAATGTCAAGTTAAGAGGTTGTAGATTAACACAAGCCAACAATGTCAAGTTAAGAGGTTGTAGATTAACACAAGCCAAAAATGTCAAGTTAAGAGGTTGTAGATTAACACAAGCCAACAATGTCAAGTTAAGAGGTTGTAGATTAACACAAGCCAACAATGTCAAGTTAAGAGGTTGTAGATTAACACAAGCCAACAATGTCAAGTTACGAGGTTGTAGATTAACACAAGCCAACAATGTCAAGTTACGAGGTTGTAGATTAACACAAGCCAACAATGTCAAGTTAAGAGGTTGTAGATTAACACAAGCCAACAATATCAAATTAAGAGGTTGTAGATTAACACTAGCCAACAATGTCAAGTTAAGAGGTTGTAGATTAAGTCTTAAGCTGAAGTACAATGATTAAAAAAAACACACTAGAATACACGCCACCCAATGAAATATGCAGCGGTAGAAGTTTTTCTTTCGTTCGCTTGCTGTAAGGGTATGAGGTGATTAATCCTCACATATGCTACGTCCCTGCATTACGATGTGGGCTGACTAGATCCATTCTACATGACCACAACTTTCTAGAGACATTTCTGGTACGAGGCTGGATTGAAGATCCACCTCACCACTACTAGGGACTTAACCCACATCCCTGTGCTGGCAGGCTAGTGTGCTATCATTAAACAGACTACTTACCATAGCTCAGTGCTAGAGAAAGAACAATTTCTAAAATGTCTGATCAATTTATAATAACAAGCTTATAAATGGGAGCTGTGGTCAAGTGTCTGAATCACCATTAACACCAAATTTAACCAACTGCTCCAGGGTCAACCTGCTTCAAACGGCTATCAGGAAATGACCTGGGGAGTGCAGGTGACAGCCATCATACTGACATCACCCAGGGCCAACTGGTCTTTTAACAACATGGAGCTAGCACCGTGAACGTGCGCAGTGCCAGGTCATGTTAGAGAGTCCGGTACTCGCCTCATACATATTTGCTACAACTGCCTCCGCTAATAAGCTGAACTTGTATCTTTTATTATTACATGCCAGGTATTAATTTTAGCCTGTGTTTGCATGATTCTTCACTTTTGTTTAACTCAAATATTTTTACAAAAGGGATGAATCTGTAAAAACATTCCCACTTCATTTAATCATCTGTACACTTAATGACCTGTACATTTATCGATCTGTACACTTAATGATCTGTACATTTATTGATCTGTTGCCAATTACTACAGCTATAACCCACACTCCTGCACTTTATGCCATCATCATTCACCCTATAATCTGTGCCACCATCACTCACACACTCCTACACTCTATGCCATCACCTCTTCGGGAGTCTTCATGGCGAAGTGGTCAAGCCGTTTAACTTGGGCTCCGAAGGTTGTGGGTTCTTCTTCTTCTTCGTTCATCCGGAGTTTTTTTTCGGATGTGATTTCGTTGTGCCTGTTTACAGCAGAGCTGCGTTCTTGCGCCGTTAGGCCGACACATCCGACTTCTGCGGGCATTTGTTGACCGGGTTAACCTTCCCGGGGGGTTGTGGGTTCGATTCCGGGCCGCGTCCTTCGGTTCACGAGTTAAATTTTTCGTAGACGCCCGTGGGTCGTCGCTAGAGCTACGGAGTTCGTGCTTTGTGCGACGCTTTCCGCGCTGCGGAAAGAGACTGGGCCATATGGGATAAAACCCGGTGCAATGAAGTCAACCCTGTCGACTTTTAAGCGACTTTTCTTTTATGCCATCACCTCTCACATCCTCCTACACTTTATACCATCATCATTCACCCTATAATCTGTGCCACCATCACTCACACACTCCTACACACTATGCCATCAACTCTCACATCCTCTTGCACTTTATGCCATCATCATTCACCCTATAATCTATGCCACCATCACTCATACACTCCTACACACTATGCCATCACCTCTCACATCCTCCTGCACTTTATGCCATCATCATTCACCCTATAATCTATGCCACCATCACTCACACACTCCTACACACTATGCCATCAACTCTCACATCCTCTTGCACTTTATGCCATCATCATTCACCCTATAATCTATGCCACCATCACTCACACACTCCTACACACTATGCCATCACCTCTTACATCCTCCTGCACTTTATGCCATCATCATTCACCCTATAATCTATGCCACCATCACTCAAACACTCCTACACACTATGCCATCACCTCTTACATCCTCCTGCACTTTATGCCATCATCATTCACCCTATAATCTATGCCACCATCACTCAAACACTGCTACACACTATGCCATTGCCATTAACCCTATAATCTGTGCCACCATCACTCAAACACTCCTATACACCATGCCATTGCCTCTCACACACTCCTACACACTGTCACTCATACACCTACACTCTATGTGGTGAACCACTCACAAACACCTTTATGTTATCACCACTCACATACACCTACACTCTATGTGGTGAACCACTCATGCACTCAAACACTATATGCAACCACCACTCACACACACTGACAGTAAACATCACCACCACTCACACACTCTGACAGTTAACATCACCACCACTCACACACTCTGACAGTTAACATCACCACCACTCACAGTTAACATCACCACCACTCACACACTCACAGTTAACATCACCACCACTCACACACAAATACACTCAACATCGCCACCACTCACCATCAAATGCCCCAGGAGATGTGGCAGGATAAGGAGAATATGTACTGCCTGGGGTCTGGGGAGTATACGGTCCCATTGGAGCAGGGGAGTCGGCGTGATAGCCTGGTGTGGCAGGATTGGGTGTGGCGCCAAAGTCCGCAGGCGATGGCGAATCATCGTAATTGTAGTCAAAATCATTGGTCCTAAAACAGACAAAGAAACACATTGAAGATTAAATAATGTTCATCCACGAATATTCTCATCATCATCATTATCCAGTGCCTTGTCAGCTGGTGTGGGCGATCATGCCCCTCCACAAATTGCGATCAACGACAACATGGATCAATTCAGGTGTTGATTCCCTTCCTTGATATGACACAAGAATTTTCTCATGCACAAAATTTTCCACAAATCTTTCCGGTTGTCACAACACGTTCCAGTTTTTGTCTTCTCATAACGTGGCCAAAGAATAATAACTGCTTCTTTCTGATGTTTGTGATATGTTGTCTTTGTGACCTAGCTTCCCTCAAAATGTCCAGATTGCTCATTTTGTCTGTCCTATTAATTTTTTGCATTCTTCTCTAAAACCATCTCTCTAAGGCTTCTGGGGATTTGTTTTGCCTGTTTACAAATTATCCATGACCATATCATACAGTTTCTTCCTCCTCTTTTTTTTACCCTTTATCTTTCATTGGACAAATGGCACCAATACTAAAGAACAAACATGTATCAATGGTTAATAAGAAAGCACTTTACAACATAATCTTCCTACCAACTCTATGCTACCAATGCCAAACCTGAACAATGACAGAAAAAGAGAAAAGAAAAATCACAACAGAAATGAGATTCCTGAGAAGAATACTCAATGTATGAAGAAGAATAAGATAAGAAATTAAGAAAGCAGGACTAAAGTAGGGGTTATAGCAACAGGCAGCACGTCAAATGGTTTGGCCATGCAAGCAGGTTACCAACTAACAGTATACCACAACAAGCAATGATGTACAAACTAGATGGAAACAGAGGTAGAGGCAGACCATATAAAAATTGGACGGAGGGAATAGCGGAGTTCATGGGAAAATCGATACATGAAGCCCATAAGCGGGCACTTTCGCGATATTTATACTTCACCTCGACACCGCAAGGTACAAGAGGAACATGATGAGATGAGATGAACATGGTGGAAGCTAAGGATACAACAAAAGATGATTTATAAGTGAGAACATGGAGGAAGCCGAAGGATACAGCAAAAATTTATTTATAAAGGAGAACATGGAGAATAACATGGAGAACACGGAGAAAGCTGAAGGATACAACAAAAGACAGGACAGCTTAGCATCAGTTGGCTGAATGTCTATGTCTCAATTGAGAATAAAGGGCACAAGAAGAATGGAGTGAGCTGCAGGACATAGACAAGATGTCTTAGTGCAAGTCAGCTGAGGGCCTATACTCCAGTAGCGAATACAGGAAAAGAAAGAAGAAATGCTTATATCCTTTAAGAGTCAATGACATTTCCCTCTTATAAAATCCATACTGATGTGAAAAGTTAAATATAGGAGATTGACACAGCAAGTGGAAAGATATCAAGAGATGGATAAAAGCAATCTGCAAAATCAGGAGACAGAATATGTTAGAGTCCACTGCAGCCAACTTTGATTATGAAGATGACACATGAGTGACTGAAAACAAAACACATCTTCACCTGGATGGGGTGTTGGCATTGGAAGGATCCCAAACACTGCTGCCTCCACCTAGTGGAGTTCTTCCTCCAGACTCATGCGACGGAGTCATGTCTCCGTAATGTGGTGTACGCGACTCATCGTGCAGCGGAGTCCTTGAGCTGTACATGGGTGTATGCCCACCATAGCTTGGAGTACGAGGTCCATATGTTGATTCCTGGCCGCCTGAAGGTTTTACTCCTCTAGATGAGAGAAAATATACAATGGTACATTATTACCATTCCTTTGCTACATTGTTACTATTCCTTTGCTACATTGTTAATATTCCTTTGCTACAGTAAATATACCTTTGCTACATTGTTAATGTTCTCATGCTACGCTGTTAATATTTATTTGCTACACAGTTAATATACCTTTGCTACACTGTTAATATACCTTTGCTACACAGTTAATATACCTTTGCTACACAGTTAATATACCTTTGCTACACAGTTAATATACCTTTGCTACACAGTTAATATACCTTTGCTACACAGTTAATATACCTTTGCTACACAGTTAATATACCTTTGCTACAGTTAATATTCCTTTGCTACAGTTAATATTCCTTCACGGCATAGTTAATATTCCTCTGCTACATAGTTAATGTTCCTTTGCTACACAGTTAATATACCTTTGCTACACAGTTAATATACCTTTGCTACAGTTAATATTCCTTTGCTACAGTTAATATTCCTTCATGACATAGTTAATATTCCTCTGCTACATAGTTAATGTTCCTTTGCTACAGTTAATATTCCTTTGCTACAGTTAATATTCCTCTGCTACATAGTTAATGTTCCTTTGCTACACTGTTAATATTCCTTTGCTACAAAGCTAATATTTATTTACTACACAGTTAATATTCTTTCATGACATAGTTAATATTCCTTTGCCACGTTGTTAATGTTCTCATACTATGCTGTTAATATTCCTTTGCTACAGGTAATAATTCTTTGCTACAAAGTTAATATTTATTCTCTATACAGTTAATATCTATTCTCTATACATTTAATATCTATTCTCTATACAGTTAATATTTATTTGCAACACAGTTAATATTTATTCGCAACGCAGTTAATACTTATTTGCTACACAGTTAATATTCCTTTAACGGATAAATGAATGCTGTGGGCATGTGGGGCTAGACTCATATTTGTATAGACCAACCGGCACTCGGTGGCTGATGTGGCTGGTATCACACCAGGCTGTCTTTATCTCCCAAGACAACTCACACAAAACATATTTAAATCTCACGATCACAGCAAAAGCTTTTTAATTCTGCCATATTGGTAACCATGAGAATATAGAGTTACAATACGTGACTTTCTGTGGGAGGTTACAGACTGGTCTTCCTTCCAAATGAATTAGCTGCTGTCAATCATTATAGGGACTTCCTTCCAAATGAATGAGCTGCTGTCAATCATTATAAAGTCTTCCTCCCAAATGATTGAGTTGCTGCCAACATTCATATTGTACAAAATAATATGAAAAGAAAATGTTGTCTACAGTAACAACTGGTTTCTACACTCACTGAGGATGTCACTGGTAGATGGTATTTTTTGCACGAAGATTCTTCACGGTTAATTTATCATCAAGTGTTCCAACTACCACAAAACATACGTAAAACTTATTGACATTTGCATCTCCTATCACATTATAAGATCTGTTTATGCAATTTATCAAATAGTAAGATTTTTGCAACACATACGTGAGGTTGTTCAAGTGAGTGCGGTCAACAGAGATGGTCTTGCAACTGGAGTGCAGTTCTATACGGGCAGTGCTCTCTGTGGCGTCCTTGACAATGCCAATATAACCTGTGATCAAAGCAGTTAATTAGTATCACATATTAATGTTGTATACTACAACATTCATTCATCTCTCTTTCTCTCAGAGACAGACAGACATAAACAGACACACACAAAGAAAGTCAGACAGAGAAATAGACACAGACAGACACAGACAAGAGACAGAGAGACAGACAGAGAGACAGACAGACAGATGCACATGTATGCATGCCCAGAGAGAGAGAGAGAGAGAGAGAGAGAGAGAGAGAGAGAGAGAGAGAGAGAGAGATAGAGAGAGATAGAGAGAGAGCATGAAGAAGGAGAGAGAGACAGAGGGAGGGAGGGAGACAGAGGGTTGTGAGGGGAGGCAGACAGAACATGAATGACAAAGCACACACACAAATAGAACAAAATGGCTTCATAAATGGGCAGCTGCCTAGCACTCTGAAGGTCAAGGTTAATTTCCGAACTGCATAATTTGGTTCACGAATGCAATTCTCTCGAAGATTCCAGGGAGTCATCACTGGAGCTACGGAGTTTGTGCTCTGTGCGACGCTTTATGTAGGCTTCTCTACAAAAAGAGATGAAGCCATATGGAATAACACCAGGTGCAATGATGTCGATCTCTTGTCATTAAACCCCCTTTTTGTGTGCATGTGTGTGTGTGCGTGCGTGCGCGCGCATGTCAGTCAGTCAGTCAGGTCTTAGTCAGATATGACTGAGCGTGACCAAATGCTTTCTGTTAGCACCAAATGTTGGGTGGTGCTCACCAAACCCAACACCCCACATTGTGCCAATGGCTGCAGGTGGAACGGTACAAACGAGGAATTGTAGACTAGGTCTTAAGCTTTGGTTGGCAATTGGTCTAGGATTAAAGCTCTGACTTGCGGACAGTTAGAGCATTGCTTTGGCTTTGATCAGGCAGCTTCTGAAACTTGCCTTGTTCCAGATGTATTGGTGTTACCTTTCCTCTGGAGTAAACTAGACAGGCAGAGAGAGGGATCATGCCACATGGACAACACATGGTCTCTACAATTCAGCCCAGGCTTTGTGCTATGGAAAGGTATAACTCCATCCCTGGTCTTAACTGGTCTCGGTCACATTCTCTACCGCCATTGGTTGTAATTATTATGCCTTTCTTTTGAAGCACAATGTCACAAACTGTCATCTGTCAAGAAAGGCAGCCAGGTGCCAGTAGTGTGTTTGTCTCACTTACCCTTAAACGGCCCGCGAACAATGCGCACTGTCTGTCCTATGATCTCTCTATCTCTGCGAGTCAGACCACCTCTTCCAGCTCCACCACGTCCTCTTCCCCTGTCGGCACCTCCACCACTGGGGTGCGCTGGGCTGGAGATTCGGGGAGACATCGGAGCAAATCCTCCCGTGAATGATGTTGCGGTTTGCTGTGATGTAAACAACAGAATAAGCAATTGTTTGTACGATATAAAAAAGTGCAGAAAATAATAAAGTATGCATCATTTTAACAATACAAAAAGAATGTTACCACATCCCTTTATCCATCTATGCTGTCATCTTCCTCATCTCGACCTACCCGATACACTTCCCTCCATAATTACCTTTTCTAGACTGTCAAGGCGGCTGAGAGGGAGCTATGCTGATGATGTGTTACAGATATGGGTTTGATCCCTGCATTCACCATTCCACCAGAGGGAAAGACTGCCACCTCCCTGCATTCAGGCCTACAAGATGTGATAATCTCATGGCCCTATCATATCACAGACCCCTTGCCAGTCCCTGCTTTGGGAACTACCCTAGACTTAGACGCAGTAAAATGCAGCCGGTCTGGAAGGACTAATAAAACGATGGGATAAATGCATCAATGTTGGTGGACACTATGTTGCAAAATAAAGGGACAATGTATGTATAAAAATAAACTGGTTCCAGTTATCATTGTTAGTTATTTTTCTACAGCCATTTGTGACTTATTAACTTACCCTTGTGTGTGTGTGTGTGTGATGTGTATATATATATATATATATATATATATATTATATATATATATATATATTATATATATATATACACACACACACACATATATATATGGATGGATAGGGCACGTTAGGAGTATGGATGATGGTAGAATACCAAAGGATATCTTTTCTGGTGAATTACAAATGGATAAGAGATCTCAGGGTCGGCCTCTACAATGATACAAAGATGTGTGTAAGCGGGACATGATTGATACAGGCATTGATAATGCACAT
Organism: Cepaea nemoralis; assembly: GCA_014155875.1. Lineage (NCBI taxonomy): Eukaryota > Metazoa > Mollusca > Gastropoda > Stylommatophora > Helicidae > Cepaea > Cepaea nemoralis. Next base: position 208,343 of record JACEFZ010022353.1, on the reverse strand, counting down.
TGGGAACAAGCTGCCGCTGAACGTGTTGCATGGAGGGAAAATATCAGAAATGGAATAAAGACAAAGGAAAACATTATTGCAGATAGATCGCACACTGAGCATGTGATGGTGAAAATGACCACGTGTTCAGTGCATCCATTGTGGATGAACATTTACAGCGCGAAATGTTCTGATCAGTCACACTTGCCACCGCCATAATGCCTTTTTGAAGCACAATGTAACAAACTATTGTCTGTGAAGGCGGCCAGGTGCCAATGAATGAATATATATATATATGTCTGTCTCTCTATCTATCTTTCTCTCTCCCTCCCTCCCTCTCTTTCTCTCTGCCTGCCTGTCTCTCTCTCTCTCTCTCTCTATATATATATATATATATATATTCATTCATTGGCACCTGGCCGTCTTGACAGACAATAGTATATATATATATATATATATATATATATATATATATATATATATATATATATATATATATATATATATAGAGAGAGAGAGAGAGAGAGAGAGAGAGAGAGAGAGAGAGAGAGAGACAGACAGACAGAAAGAGAGACAGACAGAGACAGAAAGATAGACAGAGACAGAAAGATAGACAGAAAGATAGACAGACAGACAGTTAGAGAGACAGACAGACAGACTTAATTTTGCATGTGGATTAGTTTTCCCTATTATCAGTGTCCCTCATCAGCAGAGGAACCCAATTCGACTTTAGAGGTACTTGTAATTTATGCCCCCAAGTCAAGGACGAGAAGTCAACATTTTAGTCCAACTGACCGGTGTAGGGGATGAACCCGCTATCTCAGCATTAGAACAAGTGCTCTTATCCATTTGGCCATGCTGACCTACATTGTCCTTTGGCACTTGTGAACTGACTTCAGACAACAACCTGCATGTTTCTAGATCCTTCCACTTGTTTTCTCCCAGTGTCTTTATAAATTTTTTTCATTTGATCTGTTTGGGTGTCCAGCTCACTCTATGCATCCAGAGATAGACTACATCACAAAAGCTCTAAAGATAATGAAATCAACGAATATTTTTCAAAAACATCAGCTATGTAAATGGTCATTGTGTGTGTGTGTCACAATAAAACAAAGAAAAACATCCAAACCTTTCCTCCACCAGCAAGGGTCAAATGTCGTGTCCTGCACACAAAGTATCCACCATTTTCTGTCATGAGACGAGAGTTGAGGAATGCAAAGCTGCGATACAAATGCTTGATCTCACCTGTCCTGCCCTGAAAGTTGTAGACATTTCTTTAATGTATGTTTCATTTATATACAACAGTTAATAAACACAATAATATGTCATACAAGTTATGTTTTATTTCCTTCTTCTTCTTTTGTTCACTTGAAATTTGTCTATATATGCAATGTTGTCTCTTGTATGAATTTTACTGTCCTTTTAAGTTCACTCAGTGGTTCATAGAATTTATCTTCTACTGTTGTTTCTCTAGGCCAGAAGGTTTGACTAGATATGTTGTATTTTGGGCAGTCTTGGAGTATGTGATTTCTTGTCTGCCGCTGTTTTTATATCATTCTCTGGGACGCAGAGGTGTTTCCAAGGTACCAGGGCGGGGTTATATACTGGCCAAGACCTATTGACGCGTCCACGTCGAGCGTCCTGGGCAACAGGTCCCTTCGGGGTCCTGGCTAAAGTCAATAGGATCGCCGATTCCTCCGAAGTCGGAGAGTGTCTGCCTGTACGGCGAGGAACCACCAGTCTGCACACCAATAAGCCAGACATGGGACAATGGATACTCACGCAAAACTCAGGTCCTGTATGACATCACACTGATGTTGGACGACAGGATGCCTTCATCCGACATACAGGACTTCGCGTTGGAGCTCAAGCCAACGAACACAAGCAAGCAAGCATATCATTCTCTTTCTTCCTGAGGTTTGGGATGAAGTTAGTTGACAATGAAATACCTCAAACACATGCAGCAACATGACCTTGGGCTAGTCCCAGCTGGTCCATGCAATCTGTGCTGAACCCTGACCTGGTCACATCCCAATATGCCTCTCTGCAGATGTGAGCTCCAGTACCCGACTGTCACACCTGGCTAGTTCCTCAATTTGGAGAGGGAAAGGGGAGCTCTATAACATAATCCTGACTGTCACACGTGGCTTTTTCCTCAATTTGGAGAGGGAAAGGGGAGCTCTATAACATAATCCTGACTGTCACACGTGGCTAGTTCCTCAATTTGGAGAGGGAAAGGGGAGCTCTATAACATAATCCTGACTGTCACACGTGGCTAGTTCCTCAACTTGGAGAGGGAAAGGGAAGCTCTATAACATAGTCCAGACTGTCACACCTGGCTAGTTCCTCGTCTTGGAGAGGGAAAGGGGAGCTATATAACATAGTCCTGACTGTCATACCTGGCTAGTTCCTCAATTTGGAGAGGGAAAGGGGAGCTCTATAACATAATCCTGACTGTCACACGTGGCTAGTTCCTCAACTTGGAGAGGGAAAGGGGAGCTCTATAACATAATCCTGACTGTCACACGTGGCTAGTTCCTCAATTTGGAGAGGGAAAGGGGAGCTCTATAACATAATCCTGACTGTCACACGTGGCTAGTTCCTCAACTTGGAGAGGGAAAAGGGGAGCTCTATAACATAGTCCTGACTGTCACACGTGGCTAGTTCCTCAATTTGGAGAGGGAAAGGGGAGCTCTATAACATAATCCTGACTGTCACACGTGGCTAGTTCCTCAACTTGGAGAGGGAAAGGGAAGCTCTCTAACATAGTCTAGACTGTCACACCTGGCTAGTTCCTCGTCTTGGAGAGGGAAAGGGGAGCTATATAACATAGTCCTGACTGTCATACCTGGCTAGTTCCTCAATTTGGAGAGGGAAAGGGGAGCTCTATAACATAATCCTGACTGTCACACGTGGCTAGTTCCTCAACTTGGAGAGGGAAAGGGGAGCTCTATAACATAATCCTGACTGTCACACGTGGCTAGTTCCTCAATTTGGAGAGGGAAAGGGGAGCTCTATAACATAATCCTGACTGTCACACGTGGCTAGTTCCTCAACTTGGAGAGGGAAAGGGGAGCTCTATAACATAGTCCAGACTGTCACACCTGGCTAGTTCCTCGTCTTGGAGAGGGAAAGGGGAGCTATATAACATAGTCCTGACTGTCATACCTGGCTAGTTCCTCAATTTGGAGAGGGAAAGGGGAGCTCTATAACATAATCCTGACTGTCACACGTGGCTAGTTCCTCAATTTGGAGAGGGAAAGGGAAGCTCTATAACATAGTCCAGACTGTCACACCTGGCTAGTTCCTCGTCTTGGAGAGGGAAAGGGGAGCTATATAACATAGTCCTGACTGTCATACCTGGCTAGTTCCTCAATTTGGAGAGGGAAAGGGGAGCTCTATAACATAATCCTGACTGTCACACCTGGCTAGTTCCTCATCTTGGAGAGGGAAAGGGGAGCTATATAACATAGTCCCGACTGTCACACCTGGCTAGTTCCTCATCTTGGAGAGGGAAAGGGGAGCTTTATAACATAGCCCTTGTGGAAATGGTACTTTGGTGCTGGTTTGAGAGTAATCTCTACACAAACCGCCAATAGCCGCAAGCCGTTTCCAGGGATAAAATGATCTGAACGTCAAAGCATGGGACTGAAAGTTAGAACTCAGTCCTCTAGATGTTTTACTAAATCAACCAACCAATAAACCAATGCATCAAATATCATATTTTATAAACCAATGCATCAAATATCATATTTTAGGGGAATGGGTGGCAGAGGGGTCAGAATGCCCACATTACACACGTGTACTCAAATCCCTGCAACCAGGAAGGTTAACAAATGCCTTAAGAAGTCGGATGTGTTGGCTGAAAGAAGCAAATATCACAACTCTGCTGTAAACACGTACAATGCAACTTCGTCCAAAACAAACATTTCAAACAAACAAACTTCTTCTTCATCTGCGTTCATCCAGAGAGTTTTTTTGGACATGATTGCATTGTGCCTGTTTACAGTAGAGCTGCATTCTTGTGCCGTTAGGCTGACACATCCAACTTCCGCAGGCATTTGTTGACCGGGTTAACCTTCCTGGGGGTTTCATAGGATGTTTGACTCTCACTGTACACAAACGAAGAAGAAGAAAAGAAACCTCTGCAAGGTTTGAGTTATTTATCTTAGTATTATTAGCCTGCACACTACACTGCAACTGCTTTGGCAAGTGGCCTGTATTCCTCAGTCCTGAAAGAACTATCCCAGCACTCATCAGGAATGATAGAGATACCATAATAAACAAGAAATAAAACATTCTATTTCAATAAATAATGCAGAAGTCCAGGAGAAACTACCACATTACTTTTCCAATATCAGTATGTGGTAGAGTGACTTGTTGAAAAACTGTGCCAGTCTTCGGAATGAATAACTCAACATAGCCTGACATCCCAGAGAATGACATCACACATTGAGTAGTCACTCTTTACATCGCCAAAACACTCATGCTACCACAAGCTCGACTCGGACTTACATGGGCACACATGGGAAGTAAAAGGGGGTCAGAATACCTGCATCACACACACATTCAATTTTCTCTGTAATGTTCATGTTTTTTTTTTTGGTGACTGACCAAATTATCCACCGAATGTTGTAAACAAATATGGGGTTAGCACCATGAACCCAATTCGCTTCAAGGTATGAAAAGTGTCCTTTACTTTACCTTTTACTAATAGGATAGAATACGTCCTCAATTCTAAAAATCATAGACGAGTGAACTTGATCATGATAAGGCATTTGTGGTGAAGGCCCTCTGGGAGAATGTGATTAATGCAGAAGAACAGATAGATTATCATGGTCTAGAGAGAATGCAGCAGCAAGGAGTGGTCAGGGGATCTGGTCGACAGTCGTCACTCAGAGGTGAAGCAAGACGGGCATATAATCAGACTTCAACGGACACCATTAGTATTGGATCTCTACGCTGGCTGTTGAAGATGAGGACTGAGCACTTATGAAAATGCCCTGAGTGCAGTGATGTTGGTTCTAGACTCAACTCAACTCCACCTTGTATCAACTGGGCTCGACAGCAACAATGTCTCTAACACTATATTAAGTGTTTATACCTGCGGACCTCTATAAGGACCACAGGAAAATCAACGTTCACTTGGGACCAACCAAGTGTCTACTCACCGAGTGAGGACCTTCGATGACATTCACAATGTCTCGAACTTGCACATTGTTGTTTTCCGAATCCAGGGAAACGGCATGTCTAGTGTCCTTCTTTCTGGTTATAGACTGTGGTTTGACATTTATCACCTGAGGAAACAGACGTTTACCGTTAGCAATAATTGAACTGTCCTAAAGGTTGATCTGTAGGTAATCAGTCTCTGAGAACAGACAGATGAATTATATAGCCATTACTTTAAGGTGGTAGTTGTTCTTCCCTGTACCTTCTATTGGAAGACAGGGCCTCAACCAACACACACCAAGCTGTCCTATTTTTTGCTATCCCCTCTAGTTTGCTCCATGTCCTCCCCATGTCCTCTGACTCTAATTCTCTTCTCCATGTGGGTTTAGTTCTCCCTCTTTTTATTAACCCTGTGGGTTCCACAGAAAGGACTTTCACATTATACTATTTCAGGTTTTCTGAACAAGTGTCCCACCCAGTGCCAGCCTCTCTTCCTAGTTATACTATTTTTATCTAGTGCCAGCCTCTGCCTCACTCCTGATTAGAAAGAATCTGTATAGTTCTCTCTGCATTAAATGTCTGCATTAGTAATTCTGTCAAACGATGTGTGTCCTATTCTGCAGTCACCAGTTAATGATTGTGTAGTTTATTAGTAATTGTTTCATTTATTCTCCACGTTTCTAATCCATACAGTACATCTGATTTAATGTTACAGTGAAATATTCAAAGTTTGATACTAGATTTAATATCCTCTGACTTCCACAAATGTCCTAGTGCTATAATAGCACCTCTTCCTTTTCTTATTATTTTTACATCTCCTTCTGTTCCCCTTTTTAGGCAACCCCAACATACTATGTTTCAAATCAGCTGTAGGTGATTTGGCGGCTGTGGCTTTGTGATGATTTTCACAATGGTATGTCAGCCATTCAGAAAGCGATGGCAATCTTCTTATATTTTTTTTCTTTATTGGAGCATAGGCTCTTAAGCCACTCACATCAAGCCCTCCTATCTACTGCTATCTGCTGCAACTTTCTCCATGTCCTCCCCAAATATTTCGTCTCAGCTTTCAATCCCCTTCACCATTTGTCTTTAGGTTTGCGACTATTTCATTCCCAATGGCAATCTACTGAATGTAAAATGGCCTAGAAACTCACAAACTGCCAATAAATGCTGGGGTTGATTGCGCATTCAGTTGAGACAATTACGACAATGAAATAATTAACCTGCTAACAGCTGCAAAGTGGGTGCACCAGCTTAGTTTATAGGGAGCTGCACTGAACGTGTCACGAGAGTGGTCGGATGAGGTTTCGGCGCCAGCATTCATTGGCTCACCAAATGAGGGAAAATCTGGCCACCTATTCCTCCGTGCATTCAGGCCTGCAAAATGTGGTGACCCTATCACATCACAGACTCCCGCTTTGGGTGATGTTTTTTAAACAGCTATAAAGAAGCAATTAGTTCAGTAGCTGTACTTAGGAGAATAAAGGAGAAAGACAAAGAAATCATTTTCCACGTGAAAAGTAACTTTTAAATGCCCAGGTTCACACAAAATAACGTTTGTTAAATTTTTACTAACCTTGTTATGCATGCTGAGCACCTGGAAGTTTTCCTTCTCCAAGCGGACAATAACACCAACTGTCTGTGGGCTGTCAGGGAAAACGTTAAGAAGCCATAAATTGACACAATTGTTGTAAAGGCATGATATATTAGACATTCAGATATACTATATTTGTGTCTAAAAAGTAGGATACCCAGCCCCTTTCTTTGTTCATATCTTTTCCTAGAAAATTATGACCAATCTCTGTTACTTATTTTACAAAGGTGGGTCAACCAAGTCCTTGAAAGTTAAAAGAGTTCTTGCATGTTACATAAAACCAATTTTAACATATGGCTACAATTCCTGGACAATTAGTAAACAGTTGAAAAAATCCCTAGAAGCCAGGAGACATGGTTTTATAGAAGAATGCTGAAAATTCATTGGACAGCCAAAATGAGCAATCTGGACATTTTGTGGGAGGCTAAGTGGCAAAGACAACTGATCACAAATATCAGTATTTCAGTTTCAGAGACATGATGCTGTCTATAAGCCAGCAGTCTTCCATGTTCACAGGTGGCTTAATTCAAGTCCAAAAGTCAGTTTTTTCCTTTAGTGATTGAGAAAAATGGTGCATGACTCACATTCCTACGTGGTTAGAGATATACAGGCTGGAAAAAAATATTAAAGCCACCCCATTCTGGGGCTTGATCCTAGGACTAAAGCTGTTATAAACAAGCATACTACCCACTGTGTGGTCACAGTTTTAAGAAACAAATATGGTAGTTAACGTGACCATCTAATCATTCTTGTTATAACAGACAAAAATAAAATACATATAATCTTCTTCTTCTTCTTCTTTGCGTTCATCCAGAGTGATTTTTTCAGATGTGATTGCGATGTGTCTGGTTAGGCACCCTCGGGTCGAAACCCTCAGGCCAACACATCCGACTTTTAGCGTGCATTTTTGACCAGGTTAGCAATCCTGGGAGACTCTCACTTTTGTGGTACCTTCCACATCTCAGCTGGTCACATATAATCTATTTGTCTTCCTCTTTAGCCTTCAAGTTTAGAAGCTGTCACTAAGTTTTCAAGTGCATATCTCCCCATAATGTGTCCAAAAAATCTCGACTGCCTAGATAACATTTCTCTAATCAATCTGGTTTTCATCTGCTTTTTGAAAGACTGCCCTATTTGGTTTTCTGTGCAACTATGCCGTTCTTTGCATTCTCATTATTATCATCTGACTGAACAACTTCACCAGCAGCCGAGATCACCTTGAGTTTGAGTTATAGTTATACCCAGGGATGTATACAACAATATTTGTAACACAAGTAATGAACTAAACACAATCATATACATTTTGGCACATACTTTTTCAGACATCTGCCTGCAATGCATGCCATAACTATTTGTACATCAGATTACATCATGCCAGACCAATCACATGAAGAGGTATACTCACTCCAACATGACGAGGTCACCAAACTGATACTGCCCTAGAGAATCCACACCAGTGGCCATGTCTGCACACAGTTGAATGTCCTTCGGTAAAACTTTTAACTGTGATACACAAAAAAGAGACAGGATATGTTAAATCATCTTCATTTGTGGTCAAAATACAGACAGACAAAGAGAAGGTATAATCATACAGCAAGACAGAGACAGCTAGACACTTTGTCCAGTATATCTGCGGTGCGCCAGTTTACAGCAGAGATGCAATATTTGCAGCCTTCAGCAGACTATTCCCAGCATTTTTTGACTTGGGTAACATTCTCTGGTGTTTTGAATGACATTCTATGCTCTCAAGGTCATGACATTATCAGCCTCGGTTGTATCCAAAGAGGAAGCAATGCACTAACACCTATCCAGTTGCGTTATGTTCAACCCTCAGTTATAGAAACACAGGAAATACAGTATATAGCCAAGAACTAACTTATACTGATGACTTTATTTCCTCGGATACACAGAATCTCATCCAACTAGGCAAGGACACAACCAGCCAGTAAAGATACATAAAGACATATGAGACAAGAGTCAAAAAGACACAACCAACTACGCTAAGACACATATACATGAAACCAGACAGGAAAAGATATATCTATATAGACAGGTAAAAACATATAAAAACACAAGCAGGTGTAAAAACATAAATAAAGACAACTAGACAGGGTAAAATTCATCTGGATAATGAAAGACACAATCAGACAGATAAAGGCACAATCAGACAGATAAAGGCACAACCAGACAGGGGAAGAGACATCAGGACAAGGAAAGACACACAAATTCACAATCAGACAGATAAAGACACATAAAGACACAACCAAACAGGGAATGACACACAAAGACACAATCAGACAGATAAAGACGCATGAAAGATACATCGAGACAGGAAGAGGCAACTTCAGGCAACTTAAAATCTGATGGCAGTCTTACAATGTACATACAACATTACAGGAAAAGGAACAGAAAAGACAAAGGAGCCAGGATATAATGACTACAAAGATAATGATAATAATATCCAAACACAATCAACAAGAAAGAGAGCACGATCTTAGATGCCAGTCTTACCTCATGCATCGTCAAATCTGAGAACAAGACAATGACGTTGTCCTCAACTCGGACAATCAGCCCAGTGTCGCCCTCATATCTTCCAGCGATCACCTTCACGTGGTCGCCCATCTTGAAGTGCTTCCTGAGTTCAGTGTAGGGAAACTCCAGTGGATCCTAAACCAGAGGGAAAATTCTCATATTTTAATTATATTATTGTATGCAGCTCTTATATAATGTTATATTTCTCATACGTTATTACTAAGCCTGAAAGAGGCTGATGAAACTAGAACATTATATACAACAATAAGAAAGAGACAAACAGCTTTCTTTGGTTATGTGATGAGAAGAGAGGCATTGGAGAACATCGTGACGACTGGAAAGATCCAGGGGAAGAGAGGCAGAGGCAGACCAAGAGAAATGATGCTGGGTGGATTGAGATGGAGGAATATCACCAGCAGATTTGATCCAGAACGCCAAAGATCAAGATAAGTGGAGAGACATGAACATCTATGCCAGCTGGCAGGACACTTGATGATGATGATGATGATAATACTTAGATAGCTAGGTTTTGACATTTAAAATACAAAACAAAAAAGCCAAAGTTAAAAAATTAAAGAATCTACATTACTGCATTCATCTCTTGCTGCAGTAGCCAACGAAGTGATTCCAGGCTGATGTTACCGGTCATAGCCTCATTAAATGTCCGCCTGCATTTTCCCTATTGCATTCAGTGTCATCCGGACCCTCTGCTTCAGCCTCTCCAGGGTGGATCCTCTGTCTTCCTGCACTTCACACTCAGTCCCAGAGAGGCCTCACTACATTAGCCTTATTGTGAACAGTTCACTGCCCAAAGGATGGCAGCAGCCACTCTATCAGCCTGTTCATTTCCCTGCACAACAGCATGCCAAGATATAAAATCCATAAGCTCTTCACCTTTATCTTATAGAACGATGCCAGCTGCTCCACATGGAACCGTACCAGTTTCTATTTACACTACATAACATTCTATCATCTTATGACCCCTATAAGATTTGTTAACCTCTTTTCCATCTTCTTGTCATCCCATGTCTCATGATGACACCATCAGGTCAATTCTCATGAAGAACTTGACCATGTTTCAGAGTTTCTCTTTGGTTCCACACAGCCCAGGACTCAGATGCAGTGGGCCAGTATGTTTCGCTGTACAGGAGACAATCCCCCAGAACATGTCCAGCAGTGTGTTTGCTTAGTAAACCTGTGTTTTTACCCGCCTACATGTTTCTAAAACATGTACGGTTGTGAAGCAGACAGATAAAGCTTATCATCATCATCCATTTCCTTGCCTGCTGGCATGGACGATCATGCCTCTCCAGAAATTGTGATCTCCAACGGCATGGATCAATTCATGTGTTGACTCCCTTCCATGCCATAACACAAGACTATCTTTCTCTATCTCTCTTACTACAAATGTTTCCGGCTGTCACAACATGTTCCAGACTTTGTCCTCTCATAAAGTGGCTAAAAAAAATGACTGCCTCTTTCCGATGTTTGTGATAAGTTGTCTTTGCTACTCAACTTCCCTTAAAACGTCCTGATTGCTCATTTTGGCTGTTCAATTAATTTTCAGCATTCTTCAATAGCCGGTCTCTCTGGCCGAGGGGTTACAACACTTTCTCCGTAATCCCGTTTATCACGCAGAGTCTCGTAAGCGGGCAAGAGCTGGCAGCGCTTCGACACCCGCTGGTGACTTGCGAGATAACAGAGCCGGCCGCTCAGAAAGCAATGGCAAACTACTGAGCGTAACCTTGCCAAGAGATCAACAGACAGCTGAAAGATGCTGCTGTTGACAGCTAAGTCCTGTAAACGGATACGCACAAATAAAAAAATTCTTCAATAAAATCACATCTCTAAGGCTTCCAGGGATTTTTCTCGCCTGTTTACTAATTGTCCAGGATTTGCAGCTGTATGTTAAAATTGGTTCTATGTAAGACGCTAGAACTCTCTTTCTAACTTTCAAGGACAAGGACTTATTGCACACAATGTTCTTCATTTGATAGAATGCAGTTTTTGCTAGTCCTATTCTTTTCTTTATCTCAGTGATGCATCTTCCATCTGATTGTATCTATGTGCCTTAGACAAAGATTATGTGTGTGTTTATTTAGTCTGTCCTGAGATGAAGACTGGTGATCTCTCCCCGCCAGTCAAGAATGTGGTAGTTACTGGGTTGATGATATAACTTTCCTTTAACTTACTTATTCACGCCTACCTTCGTGTACAACACGTACAGGCGGATGGACTGATATTACCACATCAGCCATTGAATATCATTTGGTCTATACAAATATGGGGCTAGCACCATATACCCAATATGTCTCAAAGCGTGTAAGATACTGTATGATGTAATAACATAAACTTATTTGTTGACCTGAGAGTGCTGAGACAGCTTACCTCCTGGCATTATTCTAATATAATTATACAGCCAACATTGCCTAAAAAATCACAAGTAGGTCATAATTGCTGGGGTTAATTGCAACATTCTGTAAGTGACATGAAACTAATTAATGGGAATTTAGTGGCTAGCACATCTGCCTGCCAGCCCGGTGATTATGTGCTCAAATCCCCACCAAGGCTAGGTTTATTTAAGGTGACCTAGTCTCCCAGGCCAGACCAGCCTAAAACAAATCCTCGGAAAGTTCCAGGGAAGTAAAGACAGCGGGCATCGTATTAACCACACCTCCACCACACACCTCCCGCCCACACCGAGTGCCGATTGGTCAACACAAATATGGGGCACCATTACCCAGCATGCTTCAGAGTGTGGAAAGGGTTCCTTGACTTTATTGTATGGAATATAATAGTAAGATTCACATGGGAAGGCATGGCCGAGAGCCTATGGTGTCTGCTTCAGGCTAGGAAGGTACTGCACGGGGCTGAAAAACTTGTCCAGAAACCACTGGCATCTAATGACATCACAAGTCCCCTGATCTCTTACGTAATGAGACTGGATACTTAGCCTTCTCAGATAAGGGCAAGTCTTCAAAATATATCAAATTATAGAACTACATATTCACGATACGAGTAGTTAAAAATAAAACAGAGAGTAAAGGACTTGTTTCTACAACAACAAGCAGTTTGCCTACCACAGATAAACACACACATACCTTGAGGTCCTCATGTTTGGGCAAGATGGTGATCTTGTTCCCGTCCACCTTGATGACTTTACCCTGCAGATGCTGCAACTCCCCCTCGGCTACCACCACCACGTCTCCGGGTGCCATGGTGTGTCCGATGTCACTCTCCTGCTTCTCTGGCACCACTGTGTTCTAGGTCAGGGGTCATAACCACACAACGCGTGCTTACTTGCAGCGATCACAACATGTACGTTATATGTAAACGAGGGGTTGCTGGGGGAAGAGGTAGGAGACAACTAGCAGGAAGGAAGATGGACACAGGACATTGAAGACTTCCTGGGTACAAAATGCATGAGGCAGGGGAACAATCAATGGATCAAAACTCTTTAAAGTGGGCCATGATACGAGCAATGATCTACAAAGAACCTGCCACATGATGATGATGATGATGAATGCTATGATTATTTTAGCTCTGCTGCAAACATCTTGATGATGATGAATGCTATGATTATTTTAGTAATGCTGCAAACATCTTGATGATGATGATGATGATGAATGCTATGATTATTTTAACTCTACTGCAAACATCTTGATGATGATGATGAATGCTATGATTATTTTAGTAATGCTGCAAACATCTTGATAATGATGATGGTGAAGGCTTTATTTTAACTCTACTACAAACATCTTGATGATGAATGCTATGATTATTTTAACTCTACTGCAAACATCTTGATGATGATGATGATGATGATGAATGCTATGATTATTTTAACTCTACTGCAAACATCTTGATGATGATGATGATGAATGCTATGATTATTTTAGCACGGCTACAAACATCCTGATCTAGCAGTCTCCCAATTTGTGGTCAGCGTGGCCAAACAGATAAAAGTGCTTGCTCTTAAACTTCCGGTGTGCTGATGCTGGGGTAGTGGATTCAACCCCTACACCAGTCACTAGGACTGAAATTCTGACTTCTCATTCTTGACTTGGGGAAGTAAATTTCATGTACCCCAGAAGTCAGAATATGTTTGCCTGATGGCGTGGGGCACTGGAAATTGGGAAAGCTAATCCGTACGCAAAAATCAGCTCAGTGCACTAGAAGCAGTAGCACACGTGTGTACAACGCTTGAGTTCAAATCCAGACAAACATCAAAACCCCCCCCAAAGAATCCCAGTTTGCCGGGATGTTATAGAGATGAACTATAGAGATAAGCCTTGAACTTAAGCCTAGCTGTAACTACCAAGTATAAAAGGATACGCTCAACTTGCATGCCTTCAGGTTGATCTTCAAACTTCTCCAGCTCGGCCAGGGTTAGGCTTGATGCCTTCTGCAATCTGTGCAAATAAACAAGACGGTGCTTTAGAATATATTCTGAATGCAAGCTTTTTTTAATGTACATCAACTCGTATGAACAATCACATCTCTCTACAACCGCTTAGCTCAGTATTTATGAGAAAAAAATTCAGCCTTGTTCAACCTGCTTCTTTAGCGCTGATTATAATGGAGATCCATTTGTGTGTGTGTGAGTTTTTTATCTTCTTTCTGTGTTTGATCTCTTTGGGTTAGTCCTAAACAAGACCTGATTATATTTTTCTCCCGTTGTGTTCGTTGGGTACGGTTGGGTCTTATGGAGCTCACGATGGCTGGCATTTTCTTTATTGTGTTGAGTTGGTACTGATGAGGACCGGTCTTGGGAAGGACCTGCCAAATTCAGTAGCCTCCCAGTTGTTTCTCTACAAGGAATGGTCTCATTTAGTCCTCACAAGGAATGGTCTCATTTAGTCCTCACAAGGACTGAACCTCTACAGCCCCCTCTCAAGTGCTTTTTATCAATGCATGTGTCAATATGAATTGGGAACTCAATGATTGTATTCCCCTACACAATCCTAAAGTGGTGGAATGGATACCTAGCCAATTCAGATAAGGGTAAAAGAGGAGCTGAACATTGCAGACATGACAGATGCTTGAGCAACTGGAAATTGCTCTGTGTTTATGTCTCAATTATTCCATACAGCCAAGCCATCTAGATACTTACCTCTCTGCTTTCCCCTTGTTCTTTTCCCCTCAATCTTGCCAGTTGTCACCAAGTTCTCCAGTTTATTTCTTCTCGTAACATATCCAAAATGTTCTAAACAACTAAGTTTTGATTAAACTAAGGTGTCATAAAATGTTACATGTACTCTACATTATTGTATAGTGCAGAAACATGGACAATGAATGAACAATGTAAGGGTGAAAACTAAAGCTTCTAGAATGATTACATCAACAAATAGGAGGCGTATAATGGCAAAGAAGAGAATAAACAAAGAACTGTTGACTGTTGCATTTGATTTGTAAAGACAGTGCTGGACTATACAGTCACAACAAACAATTCAACTAAACGGCAGTTTAAGAGATTTCCTACTCGCTAAGAATCCTACATGAAAATAAATATATCATACAAAATAAAGAAACAAGCATTGAGCACAATGGAGGCTTCAAGACAGACAAAGTGAGTGGTGATTTCCTTATTTTGTATGATATATTTATTGTCACATAGGATTCTTAGAGCTGAGGACAGGAATAGGAAAACTCAAGGAACATCACTAACTTGAATTGTCTATTGTGACTGTAAGGCCAGGTAAGTATTTACACATAAACAAAGAGGTTACACAACCTAGGATTGAAGAAAACATTTCTGAATTAGATTAAGATCGGACAATAAAGACACTTTTATCATTAACAGAGACACAGATTACTGCTAAAGGAGTTGTTGGATGGAATGAGTGGAAAGGAAGCATGCAAGAAGAAGGCAGTATTGCATGTGAATGAAAAACATCAAGAGATGGAGTGGAAGAGGCATGTAGGAGTGCACAGTGGAGATCCAGGAAAGAGGTCTATGGAGACTCATAACAACCAACCTGCCATCACAGGATGGTAGCTGGCTGATTGGAGCTGCAGAAAATGGTTTAAAGTAAGGAAATGATTGAAGAAGGAACCCATGAATATATTCACAACTGCAGACATAGCCAAGATACAGAGTAATCCTTTCTGGAGATTCATCACAGCCGAGCTCACCTTAACTGAGGAGCTACACATAATTAGGCTGACAGATTCTGTCAAAATTATTTAAATGTCAACTAGTGAAATGGATGAAGAAGGCAAACCCATGAATGTACTCACAATTGCAGACATGGCAAAGATTTTAAACAGGAATCCTTTCCGGTTGTACCTGTTGCCCTCAAACATCAGGAAGTCACCATCAGATGTGACCTCACCACCAATGGATCTGTTATGGAAACATACACACTATTATATAAGTCAAATCTTTGTGATTTCATCATTCTAGACAGGCATCTCCATGATTACCTCACCAATAATACTGGTGTTTGTGAAAACAAGACATCTGATATGCTTGCAACAAAAACATCTATCAATGGACACTCAAAATAGCATCAGGAGTTCCCACGGTGAAGTTTTTCGCTTCGGTCATGGACACATTTTCAGACTGAACCGTTCAGATCACGAATGCAATTGTTCAGGAAAGGCCCTGGGGTTCGTAGCTGGAGCTGCACAGTTATGCTTTGCACAATGTTCCTGGCAGGCAGCTGGCCATTCTGAGGTGGGAGGCCGAGCCAGGTGGGGTAACACATAGTGCAATGATGCAAATCCTTTCAGTGGTGGGGGTGAGAGAGATCAATCAAGGAAGACACAAGGGGAATTGACACAGAGTAAAGAAAATGAGAGCACACAATAGAAAAGTGGGAATGACAGACGAGTAAGAAGTGAGAGGAATCAGATTAAAGTTTTCACAATTTGGTTAGATGCATCACTGAGATAAAGACCAGAACAGGACAAAACAGCATTCTATCAAATGAAGAAGGTTTTGTGCAATAAGCCACTGTCCTTGAAAGTTAGAAAAAGAGTTCTTGCATGTTACATAGAACCAGTTTTAACATACGGCTGCAAATCCTGGACAATTAGTAAACAAGCGAAAAAAATCCCTGGAAGCCTTTGAAATGTGGTGGCATAGAAGAATGCTGAACATTAACTGGATAGCCAAAATAGCAATCTGGACATTTTATGGGAAGCTGAGTGGCAAAGACAACTTATCACAAACATCAGAAAGAGGCAGTCATCATTTTTTTGGCCACGTAATGAGAAGACAAAAACTGGAACATGTTGTGACAACCGGAACGATTTATGGAAAGAGAGATAGAGAAAGTCTGCGTGAGAAGATTCTTGACAGTCTTGTGTCATGGCACGAAAGGTAGCCAACACACGAACTGATGCATGACGTCAGAGATTGTAATTTGTGTAGAGCCGGCAAGGCACTGGATGATGATGATGAAAGTGGGCTGAACACTGAGGCACCACGTCATAAGAAACCCGAACTGGAAAATGAGCTAGTCTTCCAGTCTTGCGATCTCATTCATGATATGTGATACAATAATATTTCATTATTCTACAAGCATCATGAGGTAATTTCACCAACCTGATGGCATCCACATCAAACAGTTTTTGTGGCGGCCGACGTTTCCTCTTCTTATTATGGTCCTGGTTACTAGAATTCCTCATCATGCCACGAGGGCGAGTGTAATCAATTCTTGGAATCAGCTTCAGTTCAACTTCGTTCTGAGATGGGTAGACAATGTCCACCTGCAGACACATGGAAAGAGACAAGGCATCATTAGTGTACCAGTGGACTGACATCACACAATGGCGGTCCTTTTTTCTACTGTATTTAATCACCCAAAGAAGCATAAGCCTTCAGTCAACTCACATCAAGCCCTTCTATCTTGTACAAAATTAAAACAGCTAGGTACATGGTGTTAAGTCTCACTACACTTTGTAAGTAGAACTCACTTGAAGAAAATTCTTTCGTTGATAATATCATTGTTTGGAGTGCAAAGAATTACTCCAGCAGACGACAGCCATTCGCTGAATATTGCCTCACAATGGATTGGGGAGCACATTTTTTATGACATCATGTACTTCATTTTTCAAATTTGTTCCACATATAAAGTGTAGTGAGACTTTACAAACACCCGGTATGTGTGACTGCTGCGGAAAAGTGAGAGATCTCTAAGTTTCTGGCAGAAGTCACAAATACCTATTTTCATGTTGTATTGTTATATCTGGTGATGGAGTGAGATGGTAGAACATGACCGCCCACACTTACCAGCATGGCACATGATGGATGGATTGTTATATCCTGATGCAGCTGTTACTTCTCCCATCTCCTGCACCTCCTTGCATTCTTCCCCACATGAATCATCATTTCTCTTCATTTTCTCAATGTGTCTCCAATGGCAGCGTCTTTTCTTCACCTCTTGATTTTGTTACATTTGTTTTGTTTTCTCCGTAAGCCCACCATTAGTGATCCTGTTATACCATTTTACTCCCACAATTCTGTGCAGGCTCCAGTAATGAATGTGTGTAGTTTATTGATCATTATTTTAGCTATTCTTTATGGTTCTCATCCATGGCTGGACCTGTCCGTCTTGACAGACGATAGGTTTGTAAAATGGAGTTATACTTCTCCTTAGCACAAAGCCTGGGCTGAATTGTAGAGACCATATGTTGCTCATGCAGTTTCTTCTTCTTTTTTTTTTTGTTCGCTTGAAATTTGTCTATCACTGAAATGTTGTCTCTTGTATGAACTTCACTGGGTTTTTTTAAAGTCCACTCAGTGGTCCATATAGTTTACCTTCCACTGTTGTTTCTGATGGCCAGAAGGTTTGCCTAGATATGTCATATTTTGGGCAGTCTTGGAATATGTGATCTAGTGTCTCCTGTGCCAGTCCACATGGCGCCCATGCAGCATGATCCCTCTCTTGGCCTGTCTAGTTTACTCCAGAGGAAAAGTACACCAATACATCTGGAACAAGACAAGCTGCAGAAGCTACCGGATCAGCAAAGCAATGCTCTAACTGTCTGCCTGTCGGAGCTTCCATCCTAGACCAGTTGCCGACCAAGGTTAGGGCCTGGTCTGCCCAGTCATGACATTTAGTCTTTAGGTTACATTTCCTCACACTAAGGTAAGGCTTGCACCCTCCCAATTGCTCTCCTCCGCTTGATGCTAGTTACATATTTATATATTTAATTTCTTTTGACTTCAACAAAATTTCCTAGTGCTATAAAAATTCCTCTTGCGTTTTGTATTCTTATTTTCACATCTCTCTCTGTCCTCTCGTGCATCATTTCACCCCTTAAAGGTGAGGTTTCATTAAAGGGAGAGGTTTATCATCTGCTCATTTCTAGGCAAATCTTCTGGTCTAGAGAAACAACAGTGGAAGATAAACTCGATGGACTATTCAGTGAGCTATATAAGACAGTGAAGTTCATACAAGAGACAACAATGCAGATACAGACACATTTTTAAGCGAACGAAAAATGAAGAAGAATTTATTAGCAAATACTACTTCAACTAGATACATTTTACTTAACAAATATCACTTCATTGAAATCAATGACACTTAACAAATGCTACTTCAACTAAATAAATTATACTTAAACATCACTTCAATTTAATCAACGCTATTTAACAAATTATGATTTAACTAAATAAAGTTTGCTTAACATATATTAAGGTAAAAGTTAGTTGCATATCCTTTACAGAACATCGCAGCAATCCAAGCATTTTTTGGCTGTTCGTGATTTCTTGGCAAGCTTACGCCCAGTAGTTTGCCATTGTTTTCTGAACAAATAGTATATCACTTTCATTAGAAACCAAAGCAAGGTGGTCTGCTGCCAAATCGCCCGCAGCTGTTTTGATCGCAGTATGTGGAATTACTGCGTCCATAACCCCTTTGCCACTGAGCGAGCTAACAACTATAACTTCAGCAAAATACATTATGTTTAATTATCCTTTCTACGTCATATGTTATAGCTAACTACTGATTTTACAAACCTGAGCCAGATCATCCTTAAATATGCCCCGCTTGAGACGAACCCAGGCCTTTGGTTTCAGGCTGGCAGTTTCCTTGACAACCTTCAGTACATCGGTCATCTCACGGATGGGAACCATCTATAAGGCACAGGAAGCATAATTATAAACATATTGTGTATAAACATATATGATACATAATTCAATATCTAGAAACCAAAGTCTAGTCTAAATGATCTGACCACATGGTTTTAAACCAGTCACAGTAATACAGAAGTGAGAACACCTAGAAAATGAATTACTGGACATTAAAAATGTCTTCATAACTGTATGGATTAGAAACATGGAGAACAATGAAAATGTCTTCATAACTGTATGGATTAGAAACATGGAGAACAATGAAAATGTCTTCATAACTGTATGGATTAGAAACATGGAGAACAATGAAAATGTCTTCATAACTGTATGGATTAGAAACATGGAGAACAATGAAAATGTCTTCATAACTGTAAGGATTAGAAACATGGAGAACAATGAAAATGTCTTCATAACTGTATGGATTAGAAACATGGAGAACAATGAAAATGTCTTCATAACTGTATGGATTAGAAACATGGAGAACAATGAAAATGTCTTCATAACTGTATGGATTAGAAACATGGAGAACAATGAAAATGTCTTCATAACTGTATGGATTAGAAACATGAAGAACAATGAACATGATTGCAAGTAAACTACAAAACATTCACTAACTAGAGCCTATGCAAAATAGAATGGATAAAATGGCATCTTCTTCTTTTTCTTCTTCTGCGTTCGTCCGGAATGTTGTTTTAGATGTAATTGCGGTGTGCCAGTTTACAGCAGAGCTGCGATACTTGCGCCTTTCGGCTGACACATCCGACTTCTGCTGGCATTTTTTTGACTGGGTTAACCTTCCCAAGATACAATGGTATGAAAGAAACACATGGTCATTTCCACTATCACACACCATCTGACATCTCACACGCTCAGTGTGTGATATATTTGCAATCATTTTCTCCTTTGTCTTTATTCCATTTCTGATCCAAGGAGCGCAATCAGCAGCAACTTGCTCCAAAATTACAATATCAATGCCTCGATCAATCATGTCCCTCTTATACACATCTCATCACAGTATTAGCTCCCAGCATGTCTGCATGTTACCTATGGCTTTCTCAAACATGATGGCATTTTTCTGAATACTCTTTTTGGTTCTCGAAATGTTTGCTGCAGAGAATGTTCTGGTAGCCATTTAATCTATACTTCCCATGAAGCCACCAATCTTGTGGCTATATATATTCCACTGTATCCTTGTCCTCTTCCCACAAACATTAATCCAGTGTCCAATATTACAGTGAAAGAATGAGAGAGTGAATAAATGAATGATAGAAAGAGAAGCAGACAGACAGACAGACAGACAAAAAAGGTGAGGCAGACAGACTAATTCACACACACACACACACACGATTTACTGATTCTCATCTCTACAAGCTCTTCTTTCCCTTCCATCCCTGTCTTCCTCCCTAATTTCCAAGACCACAAAGAATGACACTGAAATAACATAGCACAACAGAATCAGCGATCCAACAACAATAATAAAGACGACACTTGCCTGCTGTTTGTAGTAGCCCATCCTGAGATTGCCGATGCCTTCTATGGCCTGCTTGACGTGGGTCTGTTTGAAGGCTTCAATGTAGATGTAACCTTTCAATCCTTCTTTGGCAACCACAGATTTGATTTGGAGTGGCTGTAGGAGTAAACAGCAGACATTTTAGCTGCAGGGCCTTGACATATTTGTTTCGTAACAATTTCAACCTAAACAGGCCAGACAGACACACAATCAGACCGCAACTGGTACTGTTAGTATTGGGACTCGTATATTTTCTTACTGGACACTTTAGATTATTGGACATATTGGATGTCATGTCTTGACTCAACTTCAAATGTGTGATCTAGAGACCATCAACTGTGAAAGAGAGTGGGTTGAAGTTCCGGCAGACATGACGGACTGGCACAATGTAATAATAACACTGGGTCGTGAGTGCAGAGAATGGGCAGCGGGCCGCACTGAGTTTGAAGTGCAACAGCTGATCCAGAGCAACACACATCAAGGTGACATAGTCATCTACACCAATGGGTCAGTGGTGAGAAACAGACGTAGTGGCTGGGGCTTTATTGCAAAGGCTAATGGACGAGTCTTGAAAAAGGAGAGTCTGGCATATGAGACTACGACCTCCAGCATGAGAATGGAGGTGGAAGCAGTAACAGCGGCATTCTGTTGGCTAGAGGAGACTACTGCAACACACGTATTCATTACAGATTCAAAGATTATGCTTAGTAAGGTGGAGAAAGGAATGTTTCGTGTGGAATGGCTCTCATCGCTTCAGAGGTCACAGATTGTGAGAATTGTATGGATATTTTGCCTTGGCCATGCAGGGGTGCGGAGGAACGAACAGGCTGATAGGCTAGCAGGGAATGCACCTCTTGGTGGTAGTTTGCCTATGGACAAGGGGGAGGTGATCGTGTGCTTGTGAGACCAGGTGGAGAAGGCGGGGGAACAGATTGAGAATCCATATGTGGAAAGAATGAGATTGCAGGGGATTGGCAGGGGTTCTGGAAGAATCTAAAAACTGAGAGGGAAGACCAGGAGAACTTCTAATCGGATAGCGGTGGGAATGATTAGTAGTATGATTCTTCGCTGGCTGTTGAACGAGGGGATGGAGCATGTATGGGGATGTCCTGAGTGCAGTGATGTCAGTTCTTAACTCAACTCAACAACTCTTGACTAACTCATTCAACCCAATAAAACTGCGATAGTGAAGTGACTAAATACACGCCTGTCGGCCATGTGTTCAAATTTGCATAGAAGCACATTTTAAAAATTGACCTGGACTCCATGTAGACCCAACCTACCACGGGTACCTGGTCATGTCTGGGGAGGTCAACATGATACTGACCATATCACACCTGGTAGAAGTCATGACAAGCAGGAGCCCTATGGTCACACAACTATGCTCACACTATTTTACTCTATGATCAAACATCATTATATAATTTAAAAAAAACATTACTCTATGGTCATACAACATTCTATATTAAACAACATTACACTCTATGGTCATATAACACCATATATTCATAAAGCACTGTACTCAATGGTTATATATTATACTCTAATATTCTATACACTTTGGTCACACAACCCTATATTCTATGGTCACACAACCCTATATTCTATGGTCACACAACCCTATATTCTACGCTCACACAACCCTATATTCTACGCTCACACAACCCTATATTCTACGGTCACACAACCCTATATTCTACGTTCACACAACCCTATATTCTACGGTCACACAAACCTATATTCTATGTTCACACAAACCTATATTCAATGGTCACACAACCCTATATTCTATGTTCACACAACCCTATATTCTACAATCACACAAGCCTATATTCTACAATCACACAACCCTATATTCTACGGTCACACAACCCTATATTCTATGGTCACACAAACCCTATATTCTATGGTCACACACCCTATATTCTATGGTCACACAACCCTATATTCACGGTCACAAAACCCTATATTCTACGGTCACACAACCCTATATTCTACGGTCACACAATCCTATATTCTATGGTCACACAACCCTATATTCTACAATCACACAACCCTATATTCTACAATCACACAACCCTATATTCTACAATCACACAAACACGATATTCTATGGGACACCCTTGCTACATCATACAACCCTATATTCTACAGGTCACACAACCCTATATTCTATGTTCACACAACCCTATATTCTACAATCACACAACCCTATATTCTACAATCACACAACCCTATATTCTATGGTCACACAACCCTATATTCTATGGTCACACAACCCTATATTCTATGGTCACACAACCCTATATTCTATGGTCACACAGCCCTGTATTCTATGTTCACACAATCCTATATTCTATGGTCACACAACCCTATATTCTATGGTCACACAATCCTATATTCTATGGTCACACAACCCTATATTCTACTGGTCACACAACCCTATATTCTACGGTCACACAACCCTATATTCTATGTTCACACAACAATCTATTATATGGTCACACAACAATCTATTCTATGGTCACACAACAATCTATTCTATGGTCACACAACCCTATATTCTACGGTCACACAACCCTATATTCTATGTTCACACAACCCTATATTCTATGGTCACACAACCCTATATTCTATGGTCACACAACACTATATTCTATGTTCACACAACACTATATTCTATGTTCACACAACAATCTATTATATGGTCACACAACAATCTATTCTATGGTCACACAACCCTATATTCTATGGTCACACAACCCTATATTCTATGTTCACACAACAATCTATTATATGGTCACACAACAATCTATTCTATGGTCACACAACCCTATATTCAACAATCACACAACCCTATATTCTACGGTCACACAAACCTATATTCTATGGTCACTCAACCCTATATTCTACAATCACACAACCCTATATTCTACAATCACACAACCCTATATTCTACAATCACACAACCCTATATTCTATGGTCACACAGCCCTGTATTCTATGTTCACACAACAATCTATTATATGGTCACACAACAATCTATTCTATGGTCACACAACAATCTATTCTATGGTCACACAACAATCTATTCTATGGTCACACAACAATCTATTCTATGGTCACACAACAATCTATTCTATGGTCACACAACACTATAGCTTATGGTCAGACTATATTCTATGGTAAACAAATACTCTATATTCAACACAATATACTCACACAACATTATACTCTATAATCAGCAACACTACTCTATAATCATACAACATTATACTGTTCATACAACACTTGCCTCTTCAGTGAACTGGTAAGTTATCATCTTCCTCATGATGTGAACTATTGTGGCTTTCTCCTCTCCCATTCTACACTTGACCACCCACAGATTTGGGTCTCTGTAAAAGACAGTGTTATGTCAAGGTCACTAGAAGTGCCAAATATATTTGATAAATCTTATATGTAATGGGTTGACTATCTGCAAAGCAGCAAACACAATTTTTTGTTTGGTTTTTCTTCCTTTATTGACTGGTTGTGAATCCTCAGGGAAAGGTTTACTCCTCTTAAGTCCAATGCCTTATCTAAGCCCTAAAATGGACTTCATTGGCACCTTGCCGTCTTGACAGACGATAGTTTGTAAGGGATGGAGTTATTGCCTCTCCATAGCACAAAGCCTGGGCTAAAATACAGAGATCATGTGTTGCCCATGCAGCATGATCCCTCTCTCGGCCAGCCTAGTTCACTCCAGAGGAAAGGTAACACCTCTACATTTGGAACAAGACAAGCTGCAGAAGCTGCCGGATCAGCAAAGCAATGCTCTAACTGTCTGCCTGTCGGAGCTTCGATCCTAGACCAGCCGCCAACCATGGCTTAGGGCCTGGTCTGCCCTGCCATGACACTTTGTCTTTAGGTTGCATTTCCTCGCACCAGGGTAAGGCTTGTACCCTCCCAATTGCGCTCTTCCGCCCGAAGCCGTTGGCACAGTGTGGGGTGTCGGGTTTGGTAAGCGCCGCCCAACGTTCAGCGCTAACAGAAAGAAGGTAGTACCGGACTTACATCTGGACTTGAAAATGGACTTACATCTAGTGGAACAAGGCATGAATGAGACTATCATAGATCTTGCATCGTACCAATAAAGGGGATTCTTCACTTATCAACTCAGGACACAATACAAACTTCACCTGATCAACGTGAGAACACAATACAGACCACAGAATCAGAACGCAGTCAAGACCTCATCTTATCTAATAAGGATACAAGCTAGGCTTTACTTTATCAACTCCGGACTGAGTGAAAAATAGACAGATCAGCATTACAACACTACACTTTCAGGAAAGAATTAAAACATCATCGGAACAGTTAAGATCTCATCTTACCTAATAAGAATACAAACCACACCTTACTTTATCAACTCCAGACTGAGTGAAACCAAGATAGAATCAGCATTTTCAAGAAATAATCAAAACACCAAGTCGGAACAGATTCAAGACATTCACTCTGAACTGGGGAAAGCAAAACTCTTGTTTAAATCTAGTTACAAATAAACTAAACCCAGAATTGAACATAAAGACACCACAAATCTTACTTGACTCCAGGCAATCTGCCTTGCTGCGTGATCTCGTCCGACATCTCCTCCCCTTCCCCAAACCGCTCAGCAGTGGAAACATTGCCAAACTTCTGTCTGTAGTACTGTTCAATTTCATCTTCTCGCTGGCTCCTGAAAATTAAAATAATATCCAACAAGGTGAAAAATGTCACAATATTAAACTAAAGTCAGGTCAAATTATATAAACACTCATACTTTAAAACATTACAAACAGCATGTATGGTTTGTCGAAAAAGGAAATTGCAGAAAACAAATAAGATTTTCACACAATTCAAGATAAATATCATTATCTTTCTGGTGCCTTGTGGATCATAGGGGCCATCACCTTAGAAGTCGGAGTGGGTTTAGCCTAATGGCAAGGGACACTGGTTATATGGCAAGCTAATCCACATGCAAAATTCAGTCCAGTGCACCAGTAGGAGCACGTGCTATAGACTCTGCTTGAAGCAAGCGAGCGCAAATAAAACATTAGGGGCCATCTTTGTTGTTTATTCAAGGATTATTGCCGATCCAGTGACACTTGGGCTTATCTCAAATGCTTAATAATGATTTGCATGTTTCTGTAAGATGTTTCTCTACATAAAATACTTCTTACTTTTCTCCTTCCTCGCTACCTATGTTTATGCCTGCAACATATGCCTTTCATCATCTTACTTTCAGCACTACTTTCTGTTTTCTCATCCCTAATCTCTGCAGTAGGGTCATCTTAGGTAGCTTTGGTTCACTGACCCTGATGCAAGCAGTTGGTCAAGCTCTGAGGCACTTATTGGCACTCACAGAAGTTAAGTAAAGAAGCTGAGACCATAACATACAAAAAAGACAATATAACAATTGGAAAGTTATAAGCATACTAGGATGTGAATCTACCACCATCAAATCTTCATACACCTTCAAATGTCAACCTAAATATACTTAAGGAAAGTGGCAGTCAATTTGATGCTGTTGACATATCCACAGAATATGTATATGTCAAAATGATTTTCTCTGTTCTGCATATATTGGACACTATAGCAGAAAATGTTTAGCTGTTATTTTACCAGTTCCATAGTTGGTTATGCATGTGTGTGTGTCTGTGTATCTTTCTGTTTGCCTGCCTGTCTTATAACATGGTAATATGCATTGTTTATGTTCACAACATTCATTTGACAATGTTTTTTCAATATGAATGTACCACGCACAATAGATAATTGATGTACAAAAGATGAGTGATTGGAAGGACCGAATGTAATAAGGGCCTGAGTGCCTAATTTGTGACCCCTTGATAATAAAGTTTGTTTAGTCAATCGTTCCATGAACTAGGTTAACTTCTCCATGCACTGTTCTTTGTTTACATAATTCATTCTATTGTTACTTTTAAGCCTAGTTTTGTTCTTATCATCTGTTGACATTTATTACCTTTTGTGTTACACTTCTATATACTTTGATGTACATACATACCCCATAAAAACTGACTCCTTGCACTCTGCTAATGGTGACTGAGCTATCACCATTACGCAAGCAGGCTAGAGTACAAGCTACCTCGTTGCTACAATACGTATTACCAACATTACTATTTATAAAACAAAGAGTCCAGAGAAAAAAATGAACTCACTCCCAAATATGTCTGAGTCTCTGATGGCTCTCAATCTCTCGCTCGGAGGTATCATATGTTGACTTGCGATCAATGATCTCTTCAGCACCATCTTCCCATTCACCATCATCTTCATCATCTTCGTCGTCCACATCTAATGAACAAAGAAAATAAAGGAAAATAAATGAAATACTGGCAACTGTGGATCTCGTTGCAGTGTAAAGACAATGCATACATGAAATCTAATGAATAAAGAAAAAAAAGGAAAATAAAGGAAATACTGGCAATTGTGGATCTTGTTACAGAGTACAGACAATTCATACAGAAAAACCTCCCTTATTGGACAGCTCAGAGACTGTAGTGCAGCTAGTGGAAGAAATAAGAAACAATTTGTCGATTTTTTTTTTGGGGGGGGGGGGGGGGGGGGAGGAGTAAATTTGTGTCATGTCAGTTTACAGCTGAGCTGCAATATTTGCACCTCTCGGCCGACACATCCTACTTCGGGGGGTATTTTTGACTGGGTTAGCCTTCCCGGATTTTGACATATTACTTTCAAAGAGGCAATATATACTGTGCCTCATGTTAAAATGTCTAGCCATATTTCTTTAGTATCCTCAAGCCAAACATAAGCATACAATAAGTCATGGGTTGTTTGTTCATACAGACAACAGCTGATTCACACATAGAAAGAATCAACAAAACTTGTTAGTTTAGCATCCCCAGTTTACATACCGGCCTCGTCTATAATGAAACCAAGAGCTCCTTTCCGTTTCTTTTTGCGTGCTCTAGTTTCTTCCTCCTCGTCTTCTTCTTCATCATACTCCTGAAAATTAAGTACAAGAAAAGTAAGTTAATATTTTGTTAATCCCAGGTCAACATCACCTGTAAGAAATGTTGGACTTCAGTGCACACAGGATGAGAGGTTCACTGTAATGCTGAAGTTATCAATGGACTTACAGTGCACACAGGATGAGAGGTTCACTGTAATGCTGAAGTCATCAAAACTTCAATTAGTGCTCCCTTCCAATAAGAACGTTATTATGTAGACATGATTTCTCACTTGTTTAATTGTTATTATATTTCATCACGATATTAACTGCTTTCTCTAAATTTGCAATATGTTTATTTTGCAAGTTAGTTGCATATCCCTCACAATATGTCAGTCAACTCCAGCATTTTTTGCTCTTAGTGAATTCTTTGCAAGTTTACGCTCAATAGTTTGCCACTGCCACTGTTTTCTGAACAACCAGCACTCACACCATTGTATGAAAACCAAAGTAATGCAGTCTGCTGCCAAATCACCTGCAGCTGTGTTTTGAATTGTGTCCATAACCTCTTTGCCACAGAGCCTGTTTATCTTGTGAAGCAGGTGTAAATTCACTGTCACTTTACAAATGAAAGTACAACAATGTTGTATTATGACCAGTATAATATCTGTTATGGTATAATGTAGCAGCGACTGTTGTCAACCTTGCTTTGCCTATTTAATATCACTGTTGAAACAAAATGCAGAATGTAAGGTGGGCCCTGTGCCCCATTCTTAGCCCTTTTAAAATAAAGTTAGGCATTGATAAACCACAATAAGAGCAAGTTACCGCTGATCGTGTTGAATGGAGGGCAAATATCAGAAATGGAATAAAGACAAAGGAGAAAATGATTGCAAGTAAAGTCACACACCGAGCGTGCTAGACGTAAAATGGTGCATGATGGTGGAAATGGAAATGACCATGTGTTCACATGCATCCACCCTGGATGAACATTTACAGTGTGAATTGGGCCTTATCAGTCACATTCACTACCACCATGGGCTTGTAGTTATTATGCCTTTTTGAAGTGCAATGTAACAAACTATCATCTGTCAAGACGGCAAGGTGCCAATGATAAAATAAAGTTAATACAGTGAATCTGTTATTTTGTGGAAGTAATACTATGGAACAGAACAGATTCAGAAAATTTAGAACTCTTCTTCTTCGTTCATCCAGAGTTTTTTTTTTCGGATGTGATTGCGTTGTGCCTGTTTACAGCAGAGCTGCGTTCTTGCGCCGTTAGGCCGACACATCCGACTTCTGCGGGATTTAGAACTCTATACTCCAGATGAAACAGCTGATCCAAAGGAAATAAATGAACTTCTATTTGCAGACGATCAGTGCCTGTTTTATAGCGACGAGGGCAGACAGCAAAATCATATCTTCTTCTTCGTTCATCCGGAGTTTTTTTTTCCGGATGTGATTGCGTTGTGCCTGTTTACAGCAGAGCTGCGTTCTTGCGCCACTTGCGCCTGCGGGCATTTGTTGACCGGGTTAACCTTCCCGGGGAGCAAAATCATATTAATAATCTGAGTTCAACATGCAGCAGATACAATATGAGTATAAATACAACCAAAATGAAGTAATGCAAGTTAGCAGAACGCTGGCCCACTAAGTATACAGATAAATAACATAACTCTGAAACAAGTTAAAGAATTCAAATATCTTGGAAGTATGTTCACAGAAGATGGCAGATTGGACAGAGAAATAGAAATCAGATATCACGCACTTACATATCAACTATCACCCATACTGAAACATCCAAATAAACCCATGTCCTCAAAACAACAAATAATAAACAGCATATTCAAACCAACCCTTTGCTACCAATCTCAAACTTGGACTTTATCCAAATCACACTCTTGCAAAATCAACACCTGCAGGATGAGATGCCTGAGGAGAGCTGCCAACTTAACAATCCGAGACTGAGTAAGAAATGCTGTTATCAGACAGACAGTGGGATCAACACCTTGTGCCACATTTATTGAAAGACAGAAGATCAAGTGGTTTGGCCATGTTGTTAGAATGCAACACCAACAACTACCATCACTGGCCCTAGATCAAAGATCATCTGCGATGAGACCAAGAGGACATCCAAGAAGAAAATGGATTGATGACATCAAAGACATTGTACAATCACACGGAATGACACTATCAAGTGCCGCCAACCGGGCGCATATTATACTCCCCACAACGCTTGACAGCAGAAGTGGAAGATGATGATGATGATGAATACTATGGAATCAAAATGTATTTAGCATATCCAAGCAAACGACCCTTTTACAAGCCTCAAGGTCAGCCTACCTTGTGCCAGACGTATTGATTACCCATTCCTCTGGAAAACACAAGATTAGGCCGAAAGAGGGAACATGTCGTTCGGGCACCACATATTTCTCTGAAGCTCTGCCCAGGCATTTTTATGGAATATTGGCCACATTCCAACTCACCTACTTTGGTCTGTCAAGACTGCAAGGTGCCACTCAGACCAATCAGCACTTAGTAATAATGCTTGTTCTTAAACACCCAATGTGCTGATCCTGAGGTAGCAGTTTCAACCCCTACACTGGTAAAGTTGGACTAAAATGTTGACTTCTCGACCTTGACTTGGGAAACGTAAATTACAAGTACCTCTGAAGCCGGCGTGGGTCCACCTGATGGCGAGGGACACTGGTAATAGGAAAAGCTAATCAACGTGCAAAATTCAGTCCAGGGCACGAGAAGTAGTGTGTATGGACTCCGCTTCAGTTCAAAGCGAGCGAGTACAACACGCAACAATTTTCCGGTACCAATTTTTAGATGGGAGCCCAAGTCAATTTTTTTAAATCCACCTAATGCGGATTCAAACCTATGACTATGGGCTAGCTGGCGAGCATACAGCCACTACACTACTAAATCCCCCAGTATGCTCTTAACAAAATGTTAATAGTATGAGAACATACTGCACGATGGCTGGGATTCACAGAAAAGAACCAATCACACATCATTCATTGCATAACAGAACTAACCAAAATTTACAAGAACACTTACGTCTTCATCTTCATCATCGAGATCCTCTCCTTCAGGCTCCTCATCATCACCGTCCTTTTCTTCCTCATTCCCATCACTTTCCTCAGCTTCATCATCTACATTCTTGCTCTGCTCGGCATCACTGTCAGCATTCTTGTCACTGTCCTTGTCACTGTCGTCATTATGGTCGCTGCCATCATTTGACTCTGCCTTGTCGCCAACATCACTTTCGTTGCCGGACACGTTACTGTCCTCACTATCAGACATGGCAGGAGGTCTTCAGACAGCAATTTACAGATGCTAAATAGAAAAATATACACATGATTAAAGAATGAACACATTTTGCAGGTATTTCTTGAACACTTCTTCTTCTTCTTCTGCGTTCATCCTGATTATTTTTTCAGATGTAATTGCGTTGTGCCTTGTTTATTTGCACCCTTAGGCCAACACATCCGACTTCTGCGGGTGTTTGTTGACTGGATTAACCTTCCCGGGGTGCAGTTATGTTGCTTTTGATTAAGAAATATGTACTTTACTCAGTATTTGAAGAATGTATCTCTCTCTCTCTCTCTCTCTTTCCAAGAGGAAAATACCTGGATGGCTTGGCCACATGGCATGGACGAGACAGGAACACTGAGCTGATCCACAACTCTGGTGATCGAGTGAGATGGTGAGTCATGACCGCCCACGCTTTCCAGCATGGCACATGATTGATTGATTGATTGATTGATCCAAGTGTCACCTAAGTGTTACTTGTGACTAAGCTGCAAAATCAACCACTTATGATCAAGTCTACAGATGTTTTTTGTGCTTATCAAATTACCCTCTTCAGATTCCAATTTAAGTATTCCTACGTTTTTATTTTTTTTTTCTTGTTCATTGATAAGTGACACCAGATGGCACAGTACTGGTGGCAGATAATGCAACAGACCTGCAAGAATTGTTGGACATTGTAGTAACAGAGAGTATAAAGGAAGGACTCTCCTTGAATATCAAGAAAACAGTAACAATGGTGATATCAAAGCAAATTGTGACACCAAAATGTGACATAGAAATAGAAGGGAAAATTCTTAACCGTGTGGATAATTTTAATTACCTAGGGTCATTTGTAACATCAGATGGAAGATGTACAACAGAGATTAAGAGCAGAATAGGGCAAATAAAAGCTGCATTTCAGAAAATGCAATAAGTCACCATCACTGAATGTCAGAAAGAGAGTGCTAAAATGCTATATAGAACCAGTTTTGCTGTATGGCGGTGAATCTTGGAATGTAAATGAAAAATTAGGAAGAACTTGGAAGCAACAGAGATGTGGTTCCTGAGACGAATGTTGCTAATTCCTTGGACTGCCAGAATAGTTAACGATTGCCTGAAAGAGGCTATTGAAACTAGAACATTATATACAACAATAAGAAATATACATACTTCTTCTTCTTCGTTCATCCGGAGTTTTTTTTCGGACGTAATTGCGTTGTGCCTGTCCACAGCAGAGCTGCGTTCTTGTGCTGTTAGGCCGACACATCCGACTTCTGCAGGCATTTGTTGACCGGGTTAACCTTCCCGGGAGAAATATACATACAACATTCTTTGGTCATGTGATGAGAAGAGAGACATTGGAGAACATCGTGAAAACTGGAAAGATCGAGGGGAAGAGAGGCAGACCAAGAGAAATGATGCTGGACGGATTGAGACAGTTGCACAGAGGAATATCATAAGCAGAGTTGATCCAGAACACCAAAGACCAAGATCTGTGGAGAGCCATCAACGCCTTTGCCAGCAGTAAAATGCTGGTGTTGACAGCAATGTCCTGTAAACAGGATATGCACACAAAAAATAGTGATTTAGAAAGAACATTATGGTTACTGGAAGAAGAAGCCGGGACTGACAACACAGTGATAAATACGGGATATTATAGATTTAATTATATTTTAAAATTTAATTAATTACTGTACTCTGATAACTAGTCTGAGCATGACAAAAATAACATCTTCAAAATCTTATTCATAGTTGTATTAGACTGGGGAACTGCCAAAGAATTGAGACTTTCGGACTTTCCCATGGCCATGATGATGACAGCAATGTTCTGTAAACTATAAATAGCAGGTTCATTGTCTACCGCAACCCGATCCGAAACCATAAACCGCTCCTGCGCAGAAGGATCCAAAAATGGCTATGATAAGACCATGCATGCTTGCAACACCATTCTTTGATTGAAATATGTGACAATAACAAACATCATCTTAGTTTCTGCGGAATAGGTCAGTCTAACATTCTGTGCATGGCGAAATAGATTCAATTATTTGGCATATGATTAGTAATTTTTTTAGCGCTGTTCGTAGAAATCGTAGATTAATTTTAGATGCATTTTCGAATTCTGTATCCATTTTTACATTTGTGAGTTTCATTGAGGACGTCATTGACTGGCTGTAGAAGAAAAATATTTCTGCGGAGATGTGTCATCTTTGTGAATATAAATCCAAAATGGAGGATTGGAGGCGTTTTGCATATCGATCGGACTACATGGCATGTATACCTTTTACACTTAAAATGTGCAATTTGAACTACTAAAGTTAAAGAGAATACAAGTTTAAAGATTATTAATAATTTATCTCTAAACTTTTACTATTTTTTATCATTTAACATGACGGAACATATTTTTGAAGTCAGTTTTCATATCCATCTATCCCCGGGAAGGTTAACCCGGTCAACAAATGCCCGCAGAAGTCGGATGTGTCTGCCTAACGGTGCAAGAACGCAGCTCTGCTGTAAACAGGCACAACGCAGTCACATCCGGAAAAAAAAATCCGGATGAACGCAGAAGAAGAAGAATATCCATCTATGACCCATTTGAGACATTCTCACCCGTCTATGACCCGTTTGAGACAATCTCGCATGGACTGGCAGTACAATTTATTTTAGAATTAACTATAAATGAGAAAATACTGCAGTTCGTCAATGGTAGTAGTGTCTGTTGGAGATATTTTTCTACATGGACACCACCATACTCAGAACATGAAGTTTCATGGTGACATCATACCTAATCAATCATTTTTAAGACTCAATTTTAAATGTTAATATTGCATTACTTTGATCATGTTTTTCAAATTGGGTATTTACTAATGTGACCACCACAGGTACATAGACCGTGAAAAACCAAATCCAGAGGTACATCAATAAAGCCTGTATGTCAATTCTAAGTAGAGATATTGAGTGTCATGAACTTGAACAAAACAAAGAAATACTCAGAAATCCGCTCACTGAGCTTCTTGCTACTATAACTTTTTGTTATTACACTAACATCTTAGCAACCATATATCATTGCGATCAGGGAAGCGAGACCTAACTGCTAATGTTATCTATAATTAGTAATTAATGAATAATTAATTGGCAGCCATTTTTAATTGCTAATTAGATCATGGCACATCCTATAGAAAAAGGAAAGTAAACACTGGATCCAATAGCATCATTCTGCATAATAAAATATACATCTTGCAAGACTTGTAAGCTAACATTAATAATACACGGGGTAATTAATTAATTAGTTATTAATTAGCAGCCATTTTAAATTGGTAATTAAGTCATGATGCATCATATCTAAAAATAAATGACATGAACAGTTAATTAGGTTTCGCTACCCGGATGATAATGATGTATGGTTGCTAAGATGTTCATTTAAAAACAAAAAAGTTATAGTAGTATGACGCCAAAATGTGATCATTTCAGCTGTCACTCCGATTTGGACACAAAGGAGTCGAGCTGAGGAATCCTGAAAAAATATTTGTTTAAGATAGATCCTGCGATGATCATGATGAATCACAGTGAATCATGAATGTCTCGCTTAGAAATGACATACAGGCATCATTGAGGTACCGCTGGATTTGATCTTTCAAGGTCTATTTACCTGTGGTGGTCTCATTAGTAAATACCCAATTTGATAAACATGATCAATATACCTATTATAGTATTGTTTGCGTCTTCGTTAGTCAGATAATCGCACTGGCAGCCATGTTTGAGTAGTTTGTATAAAATCAAGTCAATCAAACCCACAACAAATCACCGTTGTTCTTCAAATTATTGAAAGTTATTAATGTTAAATATCGTAAAGATTCACGAAATAATAGAGTGTATAATCCATCAAAACACACCTGAATGTGAACAAAGTGGAATAAAGCGAACTTCACGAGAACTACTATATCGCAATGTGGTGCGTACACTCCGACATGGTAGTCAAAGTCCCCACTGCAAAAAGGAACCAAAGAAAACATGGAATGGAAATGAATCTGAAATAAAATATAATAATAAAGTGTTCTGGTTGAAAATTGTAGGATTGTGTGAGTTGTCCAGTATAATTGTTTGTTGTACTTATTAAACTATAATTTTGTTAATATATATCCTATTTTGCTATTCATGACAGACTAGTTTTTGTTAACTTGTTTGTGGTCTCATCTACCAGTCTATTTCGCGTACACATATATGACGTACTTCCGGGAGAATGTAAAAAGTGGAGGAGAAAGGATAGGGGAGAGAGAGAGAGAGAGAGAGAGAGAGAGAGAGAGAGAGAGAGAGAGATGGTTAAGGATATATCTCAGGGAAATGACAAACTAGGACTGAAGCAGATTCATTATAATTTCAAATACTGACATTTCTTATCTTGCATCTTGTCTACTATCAGCGTACGAAGTACATTGAAAAACGAAATCTATATAATATTAATAAAACACTATACCAACATGTGTGTGTGTGTGTGTGCGCGCGCGCACACGCATATATATATGAACTTTCCAGAGAATTCAACACCATTCCAGAGAATTCAACACCAGTATCCAGAGGGGTCAGATCAAAGAGGAATGGCTACACAGCTACTTGCTGCCGCTGCCAAAGCCGAACAAAGACCATTCCAAGATAAGCGGCTACAGAATCATTACGATGCAGAACACTGCTGGCAAGTTACTGGAGAGAATTGTAGCACACAGACTTGCTTGTGACTTGGAACTACTCGGCTTCTTCCTGCCCACACTTGGAGGATACAGACGTAACAAAGAGTCATGGCTGAATGCGGCGGTCTTTGCTCAAGATGTTTACGGAGGATTTCAGGTCAGAGAAGAGACATGTGCGGCCGCCATAGACTTAGAGGACGCATACAATAGAGTATCCTTCGAGCACTTGATACAAACCCTCCTCGGACTGAAAGTGCACCCTCACATTGTACGATGGCTAGCTGCAGTTCTGCTCCAAAGGAAGGTGGTGCTAAGATGCGGGAACTGGTCTTCTGACCCGATAACGATATGTCCAGGATTGCCGCAGGGTTCACCACTGTCACCAGTACTATTCATCGTGTATACGGTGCCGATCACTGAACAACAGTTGGACGGGAGGGGTAGGACTCTGTCATTTGCTGACGACATTCTCGTGTATCGACAGTAGTAGACCTGTAGAACCTGTTTTGCTGTATGGCAGTGAATCTTGGAATGTAAATGAACAAATTAAGAAGAAATTAGAAGCGACAGAGATGTGGTTCCTGAGACGAACGTTGCGAATTCCTTGGACTGCCAGAATTACTAACAACGACTGCCTGAAAGAGGCTAATGAAACTAGAACATTATATACATCAATAAGAAAGAGACAAACATCTTTCTACGGTCATGTGATGAGAAGAGAGGCATTGGAGAACATCGTGACAACTGGAAAGATCGAGGAGAAGAGAGGCAGAGGCAGACCAAGAGAAATGATGCTGAATGGATTGAGACGGTGGCATGCAGGAATATCAGCAGCGGAGAGAGTGGGAGAGGGAGAGGGAGGGAGAGAGAGAGAGGGAGAGAGAGAGGGAGAGAGTGAGAGGGAGAGAGTGAGAGAGAGAGGGGGGAGAGGGAGAGAGAGGGAGAGAGAGAGGGGGGAGAGAGAAAGAGAGAGAGAGGGGGAGTGAGAGAGAGAGGGAGGGAGATAGAGGGAGGGAGAGAGAGAGAGGGAGAGAGAGGGGGGAGAGAGAGAGGGAGAGGGAGAGAGAGGGGGAGAGAGAGAGGGAGGGAGAGGGAGAGAGAGGGGGGAGAGAGAGGGAGGGAGAGAGGGAGAGAGAGAGAGAGAGGGGAGAGGGAGGGATAGAGAGAGGGAGGGAGAGAGTGAGAGAGAGGGGGAGAGGGAGGGAGAGAGAGAGGGAGAGAGAGAGGGGGGGGAGGGAGGGAGAGAGAGGGGAGAGGGAGGGATAGAGAGAGGGAGAGAGAGAGGGAGAGAGAGAGGGGGAGATGGAGGGAGAGAGGGAGAGAGAGAGGGAGGGAGAGAGGGAGAGAGAGAGGGAGAGAGAGAGGGGGGAGAGGGAGGGAGAGAGAGAGGGAGAGAGAGAGGGAGAGAGAGAGAGGGGAGAGAGGAGAGAGAGAGAGAGGGGGAGAGGGAGGGAGAGAGAGAGAGGGGGGAGAGGGAGGGAGAGAGAGAGGGAGAGAGAGAGGAGAGGGGGAGAGAGGGACAGACAGAGGGAGAGAGAAGAGAGGGAGAGAGAGAGAGATAGGGAGAGAGAGAGAGGGAGAGAGAGAGGGAGGGAGAGAGAGAAGAGAGAGAGAGGGATAGGGAGGGAGAGAGAGAGGAGAGGGAGAGAGAGAGAGAGAGAGAGAGAGAGAGAGAGAGAGAGAGAGAGAGAGAGAGAGAGAGAGAGAGAGAGAGAGAGAGAGAGATTCAACATAATATATCAATTAATATGCCATATTGTCAAAAATATCTATATTGAATTATATTTTTTAAATGAATGCTTAATATACACAACATATGTTAAACAGTATAAACATTCTTCTTCTTCTTCTTCGTTCATCCGGATTTTTTTCGGATGTGACTGCGCTGTGCCTGTTTACAGCAGAGCTGCGTTCTTGCGCCGTTAGGCCGACACATCCGACTTCTGCGGGCATTTGTTTACCGGGTTAACCTTCCCGGGGTTTCTTAGGACGTTTGAATCTCACTGTTGTGGTGTTATCCCCCATCCTAGCTGGCCCATATAGAACAGCCAAAGACATCCTGGTCAACCCTCAAGGGGTATAAACATTCTTAACCATTTAATAGTCAGAATATCATTATAATACATTATAGATCAATATAACATATGTTGACAAACAATATCAATGAAAATTATTCACAAAAAGAATACTAAACTATGTGCACTGCATAATTTATATTCCAATTATAACCCAGGAAGGTTGAACAAGATAATGAAAATACAAACATATATATAGGACATATATATATATAACGTCGTGAAACGTCACACCATGACCAATATTTTTGCATATCGCTTATAGGACGTTGCAGTCAACATAAGCATTTTTCAGCTGCCGTCGATGTACTAGGCAAGATTACGCTCAGTAGTTTGTCATTGCTTTCTGAGCGACCGGCTCACATACCCCGTAATTTACCAACACGGCGAGAACCGCTACCGATTCTCACGCAAGTTACGTTACTCACGAGAATATAAGGATTGCGGAGAAAGACGTTAACGTCCAGGCCTGGGAGACCGGCAACCAACATCTGTCTCTGTTTCAAATCACTAAGCAAATAAATTGTTATGAATTTGTCAACATCTGTCTGTCGACTTTAAACAATGCACCACTAATGTGAACTAAACAAGACAGTGAAGTTTATACAAGAGACAACATTACACATTTGTAAAATCGTTTTCAAGCAAACGAAGAAAGTAGAGTAGAGGAATCTGCCGGCTGCTCTCCAGCTCCATTCACCACTTGATCACATGGTTTCACGTGACCGTGATCAGGTTATTAAAAGGGTACCCCTCCTTGCCCAAAGATGACTCACGCCGACGGCTAGCAGGGGGAAGGAAGCGCCTTACTTCTCCTTTGATAGAGGACATTCCGTATCTCTCATCGTTGTCAAAATAGTCAACTGTTCAAGTACGAAATCAACGGTCTTATGGACAACTAGAATACACTTGGGGGGGAATACAATTATACTAGTATCGCCAGGGAGCATTGTGTATCGTTGCTAGATGTGACGTCGCTGCACTAGGGTCAAACGCTCTTGTCCGTGCAAGCCGCATATTTTCATAGACACGTTGGCATTCGATAAGTATAAGTGATGTAAATAATATCTCACTGACTGCCTTTACTTTCCATGGCATTTCCCGATAATTATTTTAGTAGACCAAGTCAACCTGGAAGTCCAAGTCAAACATTTTAAACCTAATTATTTTATTGGGAATCGAATACATGACAATCGGATCGGCAGGCAAGCGAAACCTGCAGGTGCTTAGTGAGTGGCACCTTGCAGTCTTGACAGACCACAGTATGTGGATTGGAATTTGGCCAAAATTCCAACTCACAATGCCTGGGCAGAGCTTCAGAGAACATGTGTCACTGATGTTTGTCCATCAAGAATGATGATGACCATTCATTCATCCAGTGGGGTTGAAAGTATGGAGCCGTTGGTTCTAAGATGGCTGATAAGGCCTATTTTGGCTCGAAATGTCCTTTGACAATGTGGGCAAAGAATGCTTGACGTTTCTGGAGGAGGATTTCCTGGATGAAGAATGACTTGCGCGATGACTTGGATTAAAGTGAGGAAGAGTTGCGCAATTCGTCGACCTCACCCGAGTCCTCTGAGTCCAGTAGCAAGACAAGTCGAGACGACTGGAGACGAATACAGGTGCAGTGGATGACCAGGGCGCTCTACGTGCCTTGCCGTGCTCATTACGTTCCACAACGCTTTGCAGGTAAACGCCGTCTTGCCCGTTGAATCAGGAATGATTTCTTCCACGCAGTCTGCCGAATCCTGTCTTCACATGCTGGGTAGGCATACCCTAGTTTACCACTTGGTTTGACACCAAATCGGTTACCCATGCCTGGTTTAGCCAGCCTCTCACAGCTGTTGCCCGGGGGGTGGCCGCTGTCGCATAGAGAACATGTGGTGCCCAAACGACATGTTCCCTCTCTTGGCCTTGCCTTGTTTGATCCAGAGGAAAGGGTAACCAGTACGTCTGGAACAAGGTAGGCTTAGTATCAACTAACTTATTCTATAGAGAACAGCTCACCATACATTGATTATCACGTTTGTATGGCGAAGGTACTAACGACGTGATTCGTAAATCCCGTATACCCGGGTTCGAAACACAGCGGTGCTTTTTTTTCGAAAAAGGTATAGGTGTCGGTGGTTCAGAAAGCAATGGCAAACTACTGAGCGCAAAACTTGCCCAAAAATCACGAACAGCCAAAATGCTGGAGTTGACTGCTACGTCCTATGAAGGACATGCAACTAAATTTTTAATTGAATGTGCGCTCACACATGTCCACTCAGACTTTTTTTTTAATTCCCTTGGTACACACATAAAGGAGCACAGAAAATTAGATTCGTTATTATCACAATCAAACTTAGGTGCACACTTCACTGCTCTTTAACATTTGTCCTTTATGGCCAATCCTTTAGTGGGATACACTCATGCATTGCATGGACATCCACCAGAGCATTCCTTCTTAGTTTTCAAGTGTTCACTCTCGGCCGACCTTCGTATCTCCATTGCTTCCAGTTTTCCGCCTTACCTTCCTTGTTCATGTACCTCTTCCACTCATTTACCTGCGATCTTCGCTGAGCTGTTACCATCCCCTACTCCAGTCCCCATGATACTCCCACGACTGTCTATATAAGAGTAGTCGGGAGTCTCCGTGGCGAAGTCGTCAAGCCGTTTGACTCCTGCACCGAAGGTTGTGGGTTCGATTCCGGGCCGCGTCCTTCGGTTCACGAGTAAAATTTTTGGAGACTTCTGTGGGTCGTCGCTAGAGATACGGAGTTCGTGCTTTGTGCTACGCTTTCCGCGCTGTGGAAAGAGACCGAGCCATATGGGATAAAAACCCGGTGCAATTAAGTCGACCCTGTCGACTTTTAAGCGACTTTTTAAGAGTAGCAAGGTGAAGATTCATGTTAGTATCACTACCTGGGATTCTGGGATAAGTAGAAATGTTTGTTTAAATATTCATTTTCTCTTCATTATTCTCAGTGTTTTATCCTTTCATTCTTCTCATCCCGTTATCGAGCCTTAATGTTGTCACTGGAGGGTCTTCTCCGTAAATATATGTTGTGTTTTGTGTATGTATTTGTTTCCTGATGAAGACTAATCACCACAAAGTCCTGTTTTCCGGAATTGTGTTCTATAAAGCTGCATTTGTTTTTGCATATCTCTTTTGTTTTTTTACAGGACATCGTTGTCAACACCAGCATTTTACTGCTTTTGTTGATGTCTTGGCAAGTTTACGTTCAGTAGTTTGCCATTGATTTCTGAACGACCGGCTCCGATACCAATTCGTTAAAACCCAGCGCAACGCAGTCTGCTGCCAAATCGCACGAAGATGGGTTTCGAAAGCAAGTAAGTGGGCTTACAAAACGCGTCATCTTCTTCTTCTTCTTCTTCTTCTTCTTCTTCTTCTTCTTCTTCTTCTTCTTCTTCTTCTTCTTCTTCTTCTTCTTCTTCTTCTTCTTCTTCTTCTTCTTCTCCTCCTCCTCCTCCTTCTTCTTCTTCTTCTTCTTCTTATTTTTCTTCTTCTTCTTCTTCTTCTTCTACTCCTCCTCCTCTTCCTCCTCCTCCTCTTCCTCCTTCTTCTTCTTCTTCTTCTTCTTCTTCTTCTTCTTCTTCTTCTTCTTCTTCTTCTTCTTCTTCTCCTCCTCCTCCTCCTTCTTCTTCTTCTTCTTCTTCTTCTTCTTCTTCTTCTTCTTCTTCTTCTTCTTCTTCTTCTTCTTCTTCTTCTTCTTCTTCTTCTTCTTCTTCTTCTTCTTCTTCTTCTTCTTCTTCTTCCTCTTCTTCTTCTTCTTCTTTGTAGCCGTCAGACGTCAAACTGAATATATTTAAAGAAAACAACAATTAAATAAGCTTATTGTCTAAGCTTTGTTTGTTCTCGAATGGAACGGGTATAGGTTAAAATAATGTTCTCTTTTCTGCGCATGTTAAACACTCTTGCAGCATATGTTTGACACCCTTGCAGCAGATGTTTAATCACCAGTTTATCGATTCCACAGCTTCATCAGTATCTTCTATCTTTATCTTATTGATCAAGCGGTATTTCATCCTGTCATGTCGCGTGCGGAGTCTGAATATTGCTAATTGTTCTCTTAGGTGGAGTTTGTAATACGCATTATCCTTCAGGTGGCCTGGATGCTCTGATTCCCACTTGGTTCTTCCTATGGACCTCATGGCTTCATCACCGGTTATGTGCTACTGATGTGTCACTCGATGTTTCATTTTATTCAATGGCCTGTTCCGTGCAGAACTTCGCTATTTTACCAGTTTTTGAAAGTTCTCTCTATCAGGCCGAGTCAAAAACTGAAATCACAGCACTCGTGACCTTTCCATACGTGGTCCGTCCTCATATTCAACAGGTAGCGAAGAGTGCCAATACTAATGGTACCAACGGTGGTCTGATTATGTGTTAGTCTGGTCTCTCTTGGGAGTAAAGAGTGACAGACTGGCTCTGTGGCGAAGGGGTGACGGGCACAGTTCGTAATGCCATTTACCGCTTTCAAAACACAGCTACAAGCGATTTGGCAGCAAACTACCTTGCGTTGGTTTTCATTAACGCAATGGTATGAGTGCCTGTCGTTCAGAAAGCAATGACAAACCACTGAACGTGAACTTGCCAAGAAATCACGAACAGCCAAAAAATGCTGTAGTTGACTGCGACGTCCTGTAAAGAATATGCAACTAACTTAACTTAACAGAGTGACGGACATATCTCTCCATCATAAGCCAGATGTCCTACTTCTGATGCAGCCATATTTTGAATTCACCTACACCGCGGTCTACCTCTTTCCCCGCTTCCCCTGTACATTTCCCTCTGTTATGTTTCCTAGACTTTAAAACCTGTTTAACATCCATCATGTGCCATGCCGATAAGCCATGTCTTGCCATCTCACTCGATCTCCAGAGTCGTGGATCAGCTCAGTGTTCTTGTCTCGACCATGTCACGTGTCCAAGCCATCCAGGTATTTACTTCTTGGTCTTCCCCTTGGTCTCTTCCCTTCGATCTTGCCATATGTCATCAAGTTCTCCAAGTCATTTCTTCTCATAACATGCCCAAAAATTTTTGACTATCTACGTCTAATGTCTCTAATCAGTCTATGATCTTCATTTGTTTCTTGAAAGACTTGTTGATTGGTTTTTCTGTCTGTCCATGGTATTCTTTACATTTTTCTCAGAAACCACATTTCCACAGCCATCAGATGCTTTTCAGCTTGTCTGCTCATTGTCCACGCTTCACATCCATACAAAAGTACAGTTTCTATGTAGCACTGCAACACTCTTTTCCTCGTTTCAGTTGATATCTTTTTATTGGTGAGTATGTTTTTCATCTTGCAAAAGGCTACCTTCGCAATGGCAATTCTTGTTCTATTCTCTTCAAGGCATCTCCCATCAAATGTTATGACTGTTCCGAGATAACTGTACCGATTCACTTGCTTAATAGTATGCCCATTTACACACTATTCAACTTTCCTAATTTTTGCTTATCTTAATAACCAATCTTCTTCAATATTGATATCTTATAGAATGAGTGATTTGGAAGTAAGAATTGGCACGGCAATATACAAGAGGCACATCGGGAGAA
This sequence comes from Cepaea nemoralis, assembly GCA_014155875.1. NCBI lineage: Eukaryota > Metazoa > Mollusca > Gastropoda > Stylommatophora > Helicidae > Cepaea > Cepaea nemoralis. The sequence goes on along the minus strand of JACEFZ010022353.1, from coordinate 164,915 downwards.
TGGGGGGCCACGTCAACCAACGCAGAACAGGCACTATTAATTAGTCGCCGGACGCTGGTGCATATTGAGATTGGGGAGGATATGAGTATCTATGGAGTGATACCCCAACAGACAACCAACTAGATAGATCCCTGAGTAAAAGAAGGGAGAGGTGGTCGAGCGCCTGTGGGACCAGTTGGAGAAGGCGGGGGAACAGACTGAGAACGCGTATGTGGAAAGAATGAATGATATTGCGGAGGATCGACAGGAGTTCTGGGAGAATCTCAAATCTGAGACGGAGGACCAGAACTTTCAATCAGATAGCGGTGGGAACGATTAGTAGTATGATTCTTCGCTTGCTGTTGAACGAGGGGACGGAACGCGTATGGGAATGTCCTGAGTCCAGTGATGTTGGTTCTTAGCACAACTCAACTCAAGGGTTTCAGTTGCGCAGTCAGTGAATAGTGTTCACTCCAATTGTTGCTTTCACGTGCGTGCATCATTAGCTGTTGTCATAAACACTAACTACTGACCACTGCGTTGTAACGATTTTGTAATCGAACGCAATTCAGGTCAACACGTGCATTTGACACTGTAAAGAATATTTGAGGTTGGTTTTTATATACCCATGCACCAAATTTTACTTACAAACTCTTAAAAACGCACCCTCGGATAGCTAGAAGCGTTTCTTATTTATTTATATTTTTGGAACAGTATAGATAGAATATGTTGTTTGTCCATCAAGAATGATGATGACCATTCATTTCATCCAGTGGGGTTGAAGGTGTGGAGCCGTGGGTTCTAAGATGGCTGATAAGGCCTATTTTGGCTCGAAATGTTCTTTGACAATGTGGGCAAAGAATGCTTGACGTCTCTGGAGGAGATAGAATCATATATAGACTCCAGAGTAAAGCTAGTAGGTGGGCGAACACAAATGGTCTTTTTCGATTACCAGATCCGATACAAGAAAAGGCATTTGATAGGGTAGATAGAAACAAGCTGTGGGAAATCCTTAAACAATATGGAGTGAGTACACATCTAACAAACCTATGCAGAAGTTTATACAACAACAGTGAATGCATAGTGAGAGCAACTGGAGAACACTCAGAACCCTTCACCATAAGATCTGGAGTACGACAAGGTTGTGTCCTGTCCCCTCTCTTGTTCATAACATATATAGACAACATATGTAAAGAAACCAGCCAAGCAGAGACAGCAAGAATACCGCATGACGAGAACACAGAAGAAGAACCATCTGCAAATCTAACCATTAGAGAACTCCTGTTTGCGGACGACCAAGCACTAATAGCAAAATCAGAAGCTGAATTACAAGACCACATGAATAGTCTAAACGAAATGTGTAAGGAACATAACATGAAAATTAGCACAAGCAAAACAGAGGTAATGACTATAACTAAAGAAGAACAAACAGCAACAATTCACCTAAACGAACATCCCTTGAAACAAGTAAAGAGCTTCAAGTACCTAGGAAGTATAATATCATCAAATGGCAGATCAGAAGACGAGATCGAAAATAGGTGCAATAAGGCAAATCAACTCATTGGACAAATGGCACCAATACTAAAGAACAAACATGTATCAATAACTACTAAGAAAGCACTTTACAACACAATCTTCCTACCAACTCTCTGCTACCAATGCCAAACCTGGACAATGACAGAAAAAGAGAAAAGAAAAATCACAACAACAGAAATGAGGTTTCTGAGAAGAATACTCAACGTATCAAGAAGAGATAAGATCAGAAATGAAGAAATCAGGACTAAAGTAGGGGTTAAAGCTGCTCTAGATTTTATTAGAAAGCAGCAAGTCAAATGGTTTGGCCATGCAAGTAGGCTACCAGTCAACAGCATGCCACAACAAGCAATGATGTACAGACCAGATGGAAACAGAGGAAGAGGCCGACCACGTAAACGTTGGACTGAGGGAATAACAGAATCCATGGGAATGTCGATATACGAAGCCCATAACCGGGCACTCTCACGAAGTTTATACTTCACCTCGACACCGCAAGGTACAAGAGGAACATGATGAGATGAGATGAGATGAGATCCGATACTGGCAGGGTTGTTTACGATACGTGGGGCCAGCAGCAGACTTGAGTGTCACATGACATTGATTCACCAAGCTACAACACGGAGGACGGTTGAGCGGTTTGTCTCTGCTTGCTATATATTATAATTAATATATTTCACCTGTTAATATGATTCAGTTTTAGTATATGCTTTGAAATATTATTGAGATAATTTATTATACAATAACATTCACCAGTGTTGCGCTGCTGCAGACATAATTAATAAATAATTATAGTTTAATTACGCACGATTGATTAGCGATTGATCAACTTTTCCGACGTAGATCTTTTCTAATTCAATTCACGCATAGTAAATGGTCGAGCAATCCAGGTGATAATATTGCAGATTTTTCTAGATGAAAGTAGGTACGGAAGCGAATCATGGACAGTTAGCAGATAAATGAGAAATTATGTGAAAGCTGCGGAGATGTGGTTTATTGGCGAGTGATGAGTGCACTGTCCACAGAAGTTGTCTCCAAGAAGGAATTTAACTCAAAAAGAGAACTGGTTGCTCGCATCATAAGATAGTCCACATCCTTTGGGCTTTGGGCGTGTCATGAAAAGATTTCCCGACTGCTTACTGCAATCTTTGTATTACATTACACTTCTTCTGTGAGAAATTCCCTTTTATTTTGGTTGATGGTTTTATTGGTATGTAGTTTCAATGAGTAAATCCTGCTTTAATCACTTTATTTTATTTAACACAATACACTAGTCATTGTAGCATAGTAGTTAGTGTCACACTTACTGGTCTGGTAATTCTGGGCTAAAATCTCCTTTGAGGTGGATTTTTTTTTTCATGAAACCGCCAGTTACATAAAATTGGCAGCAGAAAATTTTGAGATAAGATGGGTGATATGATACTAACTATATTATTGATCGATTCAAGATATGGGCCAAGTATCATATCTCAGATATGCCTTAATGACATGAAAATGGGGCTCTTTATTATTTTATGTTTATATTTATAATTTTGCTATTTATATTTGTAATTTTACTATTTATATTTATAATCTATATTATTTATATTTATCATTTTGCTGTTCATGTTTATCATATTACTGTTTTCTTATCTATTTATATTTACTATTTTACTGTCTGTATTTATCATTTTAATATATATATATATATATATATATATATATATATATATATATATATATATATATATATATATATATATATACTTACAATGTCCTTTATGTGTTACATTTAATTATCAAACAGGTTTTAAAATACACAGAGGTTTATACTTAAGAATGAATTCACTGATTACGTCAATATTTGCGGCGGTTCTGTTGCTGAGTGCATCTGCGACACTGCACAGGTAATTTGTTATATGTTAACACTTCTCTTATGAATTTGTATGTAAAAGGGACAATTCTTAAACAGGTGAATAGGTACAACTGTCTTGGAGAAATAACATTTGACAGAAGATCCCTAGTAGAGATTAGAACAAGAATTGCCCTGGCAAAAGTAGCTTTTTGTAAGATGAAAAACCTACTGACCAATAAAAAGATGTCAATTCCAGTGAGAAAAGAGTTGCAGTGCTATAGAATCTATAATGTTGTATGAATGTGAATCATGGACAATAAGAAGACAAGCTGAGAAACATCTAATGACAGTGGGATAGTGGTTTCTAAGGAAATGCAAAGAATGCCATGGACAGACAGAAAATTGAATGAGACAGTCCAAAACAAAAGAAAACCATCAATTGATGAGAGAAATTAGGTGTAGACATTCAAGACTTTTTGGGAATGTTATGTGGAGAAATGAAATGGAAAACTTAATGACAACTGGCAAACTTAATGAGAAAAGGACAAGCGGAAGACAAAGAAAAAAATTCCTCTATGGCTAGGCCACATAGCATAATAGAGGCAAGAACACAGACCTGATTCAATTCTAGTGATTGTATTGTATGAGATGCAAACAATAACTGCAAATGTCTTATCGGCCTGGCCCATGATGATGATGATGTTTCTTTTAATCTTATTGCTGTCTGAAAGGTTAACATGGGTTAATAGCCAAAGCTAATGGACGATGTTTGGGGCAGGAGAGCCTGGCATATGATACAACATCCAGCTTAAGAATGGAAGTGGAGGTAGTCACTGCGGCTCTCCGCTGGATGGAGAATACAACACACACATCGTGATTGTAACTGACTCAGAAAGCATGCTGACGAGGGTGAGGACGGGCAGACTTCGTGCGGAGTGGCTTGCTTCGCCTCGGAGGTCACGGGTGACAAGCATCGCCTGGATCTTTTCTCCGGGGCATGCCGGTGTGCTGGGAAATGAACAGGTGGACAGATTGGCTGGCTCTGCAGAAGTTGGTGGAGTATTGATACATGACAAGGCAGACGTGGTTGCGGCCTTGTGGGAGCACGTGCACACCTCGGAGGAGCAAATGGATTACCATGGTCTGGCAAGAATGAGACGAGGAGTGACGAAGGGATCTGGCCGACGCTCAACGCTCAAAGGAAAGGCGAGACGGACTTATAATCAGATTGCTACTGGTACTATTAGTGTTGGAACTCTTTGCTGGCTGCTGAGGATGGGGACGGAGCACTTATGGGAATGCCCCGAATGCTGTGATGTCGATTCCTCAATCAATCAATGGCAAGAGGAACAACTTCATTGCACTGGGTTTTATCCCATATGGGTCAGTCTTTATTCCACAGAGAGGACTGCTGAAAGTATCTCACAGAGCACAAACTCCATAGCTCTGGGAAGTCTCTGAAAAACATGTTGACAGACGATAGTTTGTTACATTGTGCTTCAAAGAAGGCATAACAACCCAAGGCGGTAGACCAGGGATGGGGTTATACCTCTCAATAGTACAAAACCTGGGCTGAATTGTAGAGATCACGTGTTGCCCATGCAGCATGATCCCTCTCTCGGCCAGATAGTTACTCCATAGGAAAGGTAACACCAATACGTCTGGAACAAGACAAGCTGTGGAATCTGCTGGATCACAAAGTCGGAGCTTCTATCATAGACCAATTGCCAATCAAGGCTTAGGGCCTGGTCTGCCCTGCCACAACATTTAGTCTTTAAGTTGCATTTCCTTGCACCAGGATAACACTTGTACCCTCCCAACTGCGCTCCTGCACCCAAAGCCGTTGGCACAATGTAGGTTGTCAGGTTTGGTAAGTGCCGCCCAACATTTGGCGCTAACAGAAAGCTGGTAGTACCATCGACTATCATACCGAAAATGAACCATGTCCTTTGTAGCACAAGGCAGGCGGCTTACCACTAGGCAACAAACCCCCATTGGGAATTGTCTGCTGGTGTCATATACATGCAGTTCTATGACATATTTTTAGTTAGCACATGAGAGTTGGTTGAAAGCATGACTAATGCAATCTCTGTTGTGTTGATCTTGTCATATTTTATAAATATTCGATCACAACTTCATAAGACACTGTTTGTTCTTTGCTAAGGGCTCCAAATTTTCCACTTGTTTGTATTCCAACCCTGGGTAAAGTTAGTTGCATATCCTTTACAGGATGTCAAACCCCAGCATTTTTTGGCTTTTTTTGTTTTTTGGCGCTTGCTTGCTTAGAGCTCAAGCGTAGTCCATACACACTATTTCCAGTATTTCTGGACTGAATTTTTCATATGGATTAGCTTTCCCTATTAAGTGTCCCTCGCCATCACGTGAACCCACTCCGACTTCAGAGGTACATGTAATTTACGTCCCCAAGTCAAGGACGACGGGTTAAAATTTTAGTCCAACTGTCCGGTGTAGGGGTTGAACCCCCTAATCTCAGCATCAGCACACCAGATGTTTAAGAAAACAACGTACTTATTCATTCGGCCATGCTGACCTAGGCTGTTTATGATTTCTTGGCAAGTTTATGATAAGTAGTTTGCCATTGTTTTCTGAATGACTAGCACTCATACCATTGCATGAATATCAACACAAGGAAATCACCCACAACTGTGTTTCGAACACGATATGCGGGATTGTGAATCACATTCATAACCCCTTATGCCATAGCCAGGTACCTGTAACAGGTGTCTTGTCACATGCCCATCGTAGGTACCTTACTAGATGCCTGATGTCATGTTTCCTTAAAAGGTAACTGTCTGGCACTGAATGTTGTGTGCCTAATGTTAAGCACCGATATCAGCGTTAACAAAAAGTTTAGGACATCTCTATATGACATACAGAATCTTAGAAGTGTAGATGTAGTTGCTTCTTCCCTGGCACACACACATATACGCTCTCTCTCTCAAGCACACACTCACTTCTCCCCCCACCATACTAGCATTCCTCCATACTCATCTCTCTGTCCTTCAGAGCTAGAAGCATCCAGACCTCTTCGTTGTGAATAATCAGTCACATGATAAGTCATTGTCACATAGAAGGTTTGACCTGGCAAGCAGGAAGGTCATTACAAAAAAGCAGCTGACTCAAGACCTTTGACACTCAGCCAGTTAACACAGGAAATGGACAGTTAAAGTTGCGACACTCATTAGCTCGTGTTCACAGATCATTCTTCTGTCTCTTAGCTTCTAATTTTCTAATGAAGCATGTACCATCAGCAGTCTCATGCCAAGTGCACCAATCCCTTGCTACCTCTGTTAGTTGTTTTATCTTTTATCTCTACTATCTGCTGTATCTTTTATCTCATCTGGTTGCTTTATCATTTTCTATCTGTTCCAGTTGTTTCAGAGAATCTTTTGTTCTAGAAAATCTGGGACCTATCACAGTATCCCTAACATGCCAGGATACCATGGAAACATGGTATTTTTTCATTTTATACATAAAATGTCATTGTTACAGAATCCAGCTCCACAAAGTGGAGACTGCCAGGCGTACACTGCAGGAACATCAGAGCAACGTAGAGTACCTGTTGCAGAAGTACCAAGCTGAAAATGCTGAAGACAGGATTCAGAGGTCTGGATACGAACCACTGAATAATTATCTGGATGTAGGTCTTTAGTTTCTAACTTACTGCCATTGATTTAATTTATTGCAATGTAAATATTGTGTGGGACGTTCTTTCACTTCAGCTGCCTTTTATTCCCCAATGAAGCATAGGCCTTGAACCAACTTCTAAACCCTCCTATCTTTTGCTATCTCCAGTATCTCCCTCCACGTTCTCTCTATACTATTCATCTGTCTCTTCTTTTTTCGTTCACTAAAACTTATTGTCTGTATCTGGAACTGAATAAATTATGGAGTGGGACAGATAGAACTACAAAAATTCGATTTTTAAGAGCATGCATCTTTTCCATTGCAACATACACCTGTGAGACATGGACACTTATTAAACAAGCTGAACAGCGCATACATGCTTTTGAATATAAATGTTATAGACAGGTTCTAAGAATATTTTGGGTAAAGAAAAGAACAAATGCATCCATACTTCAAGAGCTGAATATTAAAGAGGTTTGGCTATTAAAGACGATAAAACAAATAAAATTGATATATTTTGGTAACTTGAAACGTCATGAAAGTTTGGAGAGAACAATAATTGAGGCCATATGCCTGGGGAAAAGAGGAAAAGGAAGGCTAAAGAGAAGATGGGTGCAGGATGTGGCAGATGATTTCCAGATGGATGTATTGGACTTGGGACATCTTGCTTATGATAGTTTTCCGGAAGGTTGTTATGGGAGCGAGGTTCTGCAAAGGACATGCTACTGAATGAATGAATGTATGAATATCTGCAATGTTATCTCTTGCATAAATTTCTCTGTCATTTTTCAATGGTCCATGGAATTTTATCTTCCGCTGTAGTTTCTCTAGGCCAGGTTTGCCTAGATCTGTTGTGTTGGGGGGAATTGTTGGAGATTTGATCTGTTGTCACATGTGCACAAACCTCTTGTCTTTAATTCACTACTCCATGTATTTTCCCACTTTTTCTTTTGCCATGTTGTTGCATGTCAGAGAAAGAACTTTCTGGTTATGCTGTTAACAGGTGTTCTCAATATGTGCCCTATACAGTGCCAGCCTACATTAGTGTATTCTTGTATTTCTGCTGTCCTTTGTCTCCTAGTGGAGTATAGGGCCTCAAGCAACTCATGCCAAGCTTTTTGTGTAGTTGTTCATGATACCCAAGGTGTCTGCAATGTCCTGTGTGCAGCTCTGTGCTGGTCGGCCTCAGACTGTCCTTCTGTAATACATACAAATGTAGATATACGAGGTTTCACTGAAAATTACTATCTGAACTGCAGTCAGCATAAGGTCACCACACATTGGATACTACCGTGGAGTGCCAAGAAAAGAGAGCTGGAACTAAGGAAGGAGCAACAGACAAACAGTTTGATGTGCATGTCACAAACCACCAAAAGAAAATCGTCAAATCAGAAAGCTACCAACACCAGCACAAGATGATTACCATTTCATGGACAGAACAAATACTTGCTTTGCACTTCAGAACGGAGCACAATCAATTATGCAACCACATGTATACAAAATTCAAGATTTGCAAATTAACCATCTATATGCACATGTGATTTGTCGTTGCAGAGGGCAGATTACAAACTCCAAGACTGCCCCAAATGCAAACTGTCTAGGCAAACCTTCAAGTCTAGAGAAACACCAGTATAAGATAAACACTATAGACCACAGTAAACTAAAAACGATAGTGAAGTTTATACAAGAGACAACACTGCAGATATAGAAAAACAAATGCCTAGCGAATGAAAACAGAAGAAACTTATAGCATGTCTGTTATGACTAAAATTGTTGACAGCCTGCACTGTTGCTGTGGCATTTGTTTTAGTTTCTTGCCAAATTCTGCCAGATAGGAAAGTCTTACTCCAGATAAACCATACTTTAACAATTCTTGGATATATGTTGGTTTGATTTACATGGTGGTTTTGGGATTTGAGGTTTAAAGATTGAGCACAGCCCACTACTGGCAATGCTGATTGTATTCCGGTACGAACCTTGGGCCATGTCCACATTTTGACCTCTAGCCTACAATGGGTGACGTTGTGATATTGTAGTATGATAATCCGGAGTTTGATCCCAGGTCCAGCCAGGGATATACACTACTGACGAGCTCAAACAAAAGCAAAACTCGAGTCTAGTGCTTCCAATCTGACGTGGACAAGTTGGTTTATTTTATTGAGTGAATAGATAAGTGATTTAGAGATGAAGTGGTTTGGAGTTAGGGTGTCCACCTGTAGTGGATGAAGTGGTTTAGAATGTCCACCTCAAGGACGTGACACCGCTTCAAGAAATTGTCCACTTATAGGGACGGGTGGAAGTGGCTTAGAGACAAGGTGTGCACCTCTAGATGGGTGAAGTGGCTCAGGGATGAGGTGTGCACCTCTAGATAGGTGAAGTGGCTTGGAGATAAGGTGTGCACCTCTAGATAGGTGAAGTGGCTTGGAGATAAGGTGTGCACCTCTAGATGGGTGAAGTTGCTTGGAGATAAGGTGTGCACCTCTAGATGGGTGAAGTGGTTTGGCGATAAGGTGTGCACCTCTAGATGGGTAAAGTGGCTCAGAGACGAGGTGTGCACTTCTAGATGGGTGAAGTGGCTCAGAGATGTGTGCACCTCTAGATGGGTGAAGTGGCTCAGAGACAAGGTGTGCACCTCTAGATGGGTGAAGAGGCTCAGAGACAAGGTGTGCACTTCTAGATTAGTGAATTGGCTCAGAGACAAGGTGTGCACCTCTAGATGGGTGAAATGGCTTAGAGAAATTGTCCACCTCTAGATTGGCATAGTGTCCACCTTTAGATTGGCAGTGTCCACCTTTAGGGGGTGAAGTGGCTTAGATGTAGCCCACACACAGGCTTTCTCCTGCTAGTATACAGCCCACACACAAATTTTCTCCTACTAGTATACATTCCACACACAAGCTTTCTCCTAGTATACAGCTTTCTCCTGCTAGTATACATCCCACACACAAGCTTTCTCCTGCCAATATACATCCCATACACAAACTTTCTCCTGCTAGCATACATCCCACACACAAGCTTTCTCCTGCCAATATACATCCCACACACAAGCTTTCTCCTGCCAGTATACATCCCACACACAAACTTTCTCCTGCCAGTATACATCCCACACACAAGCTTTCTCCTGCTAGTATACATCCCACACAAACTTTCTCCTGCTAGTATACAGCCCACACATAAGCTTTCTCCTGCTAGTATACATCCCACACACAAGCTTTCTCCTTCCAATATACATCCCACACACAAGCTTTCTCCTGCCAGTATACATCCCACACACAAGCTTTCTCCTGCTAGTATACATCCCACACACACATTCTCCTGCTAGTATACAGCCCACACATAAGCTTTCTCCTGCTAGTATACATCCCACACACAAACTTTCTCCTGCTAGTATACATCCCACACACAAACTTTCTCCTACAAGTATACAGTCCACATACAAACTTTCTCCTGCTAGTATACATTCCACACACAAACTTTCTCCTGCTAGTATACAGCCCACACATAAGCTTTCTCCTGCCAGTATACAGCCCACACACAAACGTTCTCCTGCCAGTAGTATACATCCCACACACAAGCTTTCTCCTGCTAGTATACATCCCACACACAAGCTTTCTCCTGCTAGTATACATCCCACACACAAACTTTCTCCTACAAGTATACAGTCCACACACAAACTTTCTCCTGCTAGTATACAGTCCACACACAAACTTTCTCCTACAAGTATACAGTCCACACACAAACTTTCTCCTGCTAGTATACAGTCCACACACAAACTTTCTCCTACTAGTATACATCCCACAAACTTTCTCCTACTAGTATACAGCCCACACAAACTTTCTCCTTTTATTCCATGTACTTGTCTCCTCAGGCACCTGTTTTATTCCATGTCATGTACTTGTCTCCTCAGGCACCTGTTTTATTCCATGTACTTGTCTCCTCAGGCACGTGTTTTATTCCATGTCATATACTTGTCTCCTCAGGCGCAGTACTATGGTGTGATAGGCCTGGGTACACCTCCGCAACCATTTAAAGTTGTCTTTGACACCGGGTCGTCCAACTTGTGGGTTCCATCCAAGAAATGCAAATGGACCGATATTGCTTGTTGTAAGTAACCACTTTGCACATTGGGGAACTTAGCTTTGCACACCAACAAAGGGTGTTGGTTGCATTGTTTGTATGTAGCAAAGTTGCTGTGGTTTGCCTTGCCTCTTACTATAAAAATAACCAGTTGTGGGTGAGTTTTGTATATATTTGTGTGCAAAAGAAAAGGGAGTAGGGGAGGGGTTAATAACATAATCAAGTTAATGTGTGAAAACTGTTGTCCATGGAATATTGTTTCTTCTTCTTCTGCGTTCATCCGGACTTTTTTCCCGGACGTGATTGCGTTGTGCCTGTTTACAGCAAAGCTGCGTTCTTGCGCCGTTAGGCTGACACATCCGACTTCTGTGGGCATTTGTTGACCGGGTTAACTTTCCCGGATATTCAGTTTGATCAGCTTAGCCATAGGTCAGCATGGCCAAATGGGTAAGAATGCATGTTCTTAAACATCCGGTGTGCTGATACTGAGGTAAGGGGTTCAACCCCTACACCAGACAGTTGGACTAAGCTGTTGACCCATCGTCCTTGACTTGGGGACGTAAATTAAAGTACCTCTGAAATCGGGGTGGGTTTGCTTGATGGAGAGGGATACTGTTAATAGGGAAAGGTAATCCACACGCAAAATTCAGTCCAGCACTACTAGAAGTAGTGTGTATGGACAACGCTTGAGTTCAAAGCAAGAGCGCCAGAACCAAGACTCCCCCCCCCCCCCCCCACCCCCCCCCCCCCCTTTTTTTTTTTTTTTAAATCAGCTTGGCCTAAAATGGGGAAAGTTTACAATTACTTGTCCTTTGCAGGATGTTGCAGTCAACCCCAGGTTGATTTTCGAGTTAACTTTACATTCTGTAGTTTGCCGTTGCTTTCTGAAACAAACCAACCATGAAGTCCAACTGAATGGTAACTGAACAATCCCAGTACTCTGCCATCAGTGCACCGGAAGGTTACGGGCTAGAGCGCTCTTATTTTTCCTGCTCCTGGGTTAACCCAGCCTAAAATAGGTCCCTGGAACTGACTTGGTATGTTCAGGTGGCTGGCTTTCTGTTGACGACATCACTGCTTGAATGTTGATTGGTCTGTCCAAATATGAGGCCAGTGCCATATACTCGGTATGTTTTCAGGTGTGTGAAGAGTTGAGTCAAGAACCGACATCACAGCACTCAGGGCATTCCCATAAGCGCTCAGTTCTCATTTTCAACAGCCAGCGTAGTTACAATACTAATAGTGCCCGTTGCAATCTGATTATATGTCCGTCTTGCATTTCCTCTAAGTGACAAGTCAACCAGGTCCTCTGGCCACCCCTTGTTGCTGCATTCTCTCTAGACCATGATAGTATATCTGTTCTTCTGCATTATTCACATGCTCTCAGAGGGCCTTCACCACATCTACCTTTTCATGCATAAAATCAACCCTTAATGATGCGGCACCAGCCCATCTGTCTACCTGTTAATTTCCAGTGTGTCCTGGATAAAAGATCCAGTGAATGCTCACAACCTGCGACCTCTGAATCGATGCATGCCAGTCTTCACCTTTGACAGCATACTTTGTGAATCAGTCACAATCACAACATGTATATACAGTTTGTTCTCCAACCACCGGATATCTGCAGTAACCGTCTCCACCTCCTTTCTCAGGCTTCAGGTTGTATCATATACCAAGCTCTCCTCTGCTGTGTAAAGAGAGTTCTTCACTTACTTTCACCATACACCCAGTATGTCTCAAGGTGGGCAAAGAGATCCTAAACTTAAATTTTAAGCCCAGTACTTACACAGATGATAGTTCATTGTTATCTTGTCTCATTTGACAGTACTTCACAACAAATACGACAGCTCCAAGTCCAGTACTTACAAGGCAAATGGCACGGATTTCTCCATTCAGTATGGCACAGGCAGCCTGACTGGGTTCCTCAGTACTGATATTCTGACAGTGAGTGGGCATGTTTGTGAATTCCAAAAATATATGTAAAAAATCTTATACAGTCCTAGTCTGTAATAAGTAAATATTCTTATACAGTCCTAGTGCTGTGATAAAACGAATCAAAATGTTACACTGTGAATCTGCAACCTTCACCAGACTGCAAGAACATCATGTGAAAACATGTGATGGCAGATAGCAGCACCATGCATGTTTCAAGACAGGGAGAAATACCTGGAGGGTCACATGGCCCGATCGGGTCAAAAACAGTCCTTTCCAAGACTGGGGATTGTGTAATATGGCAAACCATGACTGCCCAGCCTTATCACCTTGGCAACATTATGATCATTATGACCTAATGACAGGTGTGAGGTATAACTAGACTAGCACCCTCAGCACAGAATAACAACAGTTGTCAGCTCTTATCAGTCACTACAAAGGGCAGCATTGGCCACATATTCTTCAGTGTGCTCTGGCCTGCACAAATTGATGATCCTAACACTTCACATAATCACAGTAGGTTCCCGTTATGGGGCTTGTTTTTTTTTTAAAGAAAAATAATAACTAGGAGACTCCCCATTCAGTGACAATGCTTGGATTACCCTAACTAGGAGACTCCCCATTCAGTGACAATGCTTGGATTACCCTAACTAGGAGACTCCCCATTCAGTGACAATGCTTGGATTACCCTAACTAGGAGACTCCCCATGCAGTGACAGTGCTTGGATTACCCTAACTAGGAGACTCCCCATTCAGTGACAGTGCTTGGGTTACACTATCTAGGAGACTCCCCATTCAGTGACAGTGCTTGGATTACCCTAGTCTTGTTTCATGTTACATTTCTGGATAATATATTCAGAGTTAGAAAAATATAATGACCCCATTTCCATTCTATCCTGGCATATTGGGGATATGATGTGATATATTAGGCTTCACGTTTCCTGAACCAAAGGCAATAAATGTTTGGTGTGGTCAGTATTGAGCTGGCCACATGACTTCCCAGACAATTTTCTAGCCATTGCTATATATAGCCCAGCCAGATTTGTGTTAAACAAAAGGACATTTCAATTTAAAATTACTGTGGTAGACAGTTCAAATACTGTGTTGTAAATTTCAGCTTGAAGAATTTATCTCTTTGCTTAAGTTCGTTACGATAATTCTGCAGCAAACACCTCGCGAGATGCAACGAATTATGCAGGCAATAAGTCGTGCAATCTGTTGTCTTCGTTATTCACATTTTCTAGTACCCATTTTATAAGGTGGTTTGACCTCAGAACCATGTGGTCACAAAGAGATTCTGCCTCAAGGAAAATTTTAACCATTGATCAGAAGGCGAGTGCACTGGCCATAATGCCAATGCAAGTCTCTTATAGTCAAGTTGGAGATAAATACACGAGTTAATATTGCTGTGTTTCGCTTGTCTTGTTTATGGTACTTACATCATATTTGATTTCTTCAATGTCTATTTTACCCCCATCTAGCAGTGAAATCAATATACAATGTTTATTCAGATTTCAGACATCAAAATCCAGGACCAGACATTTGCGGAGGCTGTTTCACAGCCTGGGATCGTCTTTGTTGCTGCCAAGTTTGATGGCATTCTAGGGCTCGGCTATGATACAATTTCTGTTGATGGGGTGGTGCCTCCATTTTACAATATGGTCAATCAGAAACAGGTCCAGGCACCAATATTCTCCTTCTATCTGAACAGGTCAGTTGTTTGTATGAAAATCCAGTCACAACAGCCATTACATGGTGTCACGTGAGGGCATGAGGCATATTGAACCGTTGGCTAAAAAGAGAAGCATGTAACTCAGCCATAAATTAAATCAACACAACATACAACGAACCATAATTTAAACATATTTTTGCTGTTATTGTTGATCTCAAAGCTGCTGCGTTTTCTCTTGACAGCCTACTGTTAGTTAGTCGTTAGTCGTGATTCCGCCTTCATAGCAAATGGTCACCCCATAATGCTCTGTTCCTATGCTAGTGAATATCATACAAAGTGATAGGTAACAGTCCTCGTGTTTGACATTTTATCTCAGTAATGATGCATATAATTGGGTCAATTTTCAAATGAAAACCGTAAGTGTGATAGAAATTACAATAACTGCCATTGTCTTGTAACCTGTCAATATTGTTAAGTGTCAAGAGTGTTAAGCAAGTGACATCATGGTGCAGACAAATACATTATGATGTCATAAGGACAGTTCAAATTGATTGCCCCACTTTTGACATGCGCCAAAAGAGGAGAAGCATTCTGGCATCCGTTTTTAAATTAGTGAAGGGGTGAAACCTATAGAAATTCATTGGCGAATGAAAGTCCAGTATGATGATGCATGCCTTTCAGTCCAGCAAGTGTATGTGTGTAGTAGGAAGTTTCAAAACAACGTGACTTCTGTGACAGACTGTTCACGACCGGGTCAGGCACACCGAGTAGTGACTCCAGAGAATTTGTTTTCAACAGGAATCCAAGCACTTTATCAGCACTGGAGGACTTGCATTGAGTGCAGTGGTGACTACATTGAAAAATAATTTATTCTTTACTTTTAATATCCCTAGAATATATTCTCACACAAATAAGCAAGCCATGTGATTTAGAGAAACAACTGTGGAAGATACTGTATGGACTACTGAGGAACTAAAAAAATTGCGTTCATACAAGAGACATTGCGTCTATAGACAATTTTCAAGCGAAAGAAAGTATCAGTAGTCTGCCTCAATTCTAGAGAATATGATGTATTCCTCTTTCCAGTACAATGGTTATCTCTGGCAAAGGACACCACGGGATGATTTCACCTTGTCTGCTCCACTCAGTTATGGAACATTTCTACAAGAATTACTAATAAACTAGACACATTCATTAACTGTTGCCTGCACAGAATACTGGCACTAAAATGCCATCGCAGAATCACCAATGTGGAGCTCATGGTTAGTTAGTTGCATAGCCTTTACCGGACATGACAGTCAACCTCAGCATTCTTTGGCTGTTTATGATTTCATGGCAAGTTTATGTTCAGTAGTTTGCCATTGATTTCTGAATGGCCGGCACTCAAATCATTGTATCAAATACATTGCAAGGCAGTCTGCTGCGAAGTCGCCCACAGCTGTGTTTCGGAGACAGTAATGTGGGATTTTGAATTGTTTCTGTAACCGTAACTAAACATTTCCCTTTGTCACAGAGCCGGAGCTCATGGAGAGAACTTGAAAAAATGTCAGAACCAAGAGGTGAAGAAAATACGCTGGCACTAAATGGACATACATTAAGAAAACTTGAGGATAGTATAACTAGACATTCTTTTGTGTGAAGCCCACATGGCATGAAATAGTCCTCATTGAGTGTCAGAGTGCTGAAATGTTTGATAGAACCTGTTCTGCTGTATGGCAGAAAATCATAGAACATGAATCATAAAGTAGGAAGAGCTTGGCTACATCTGAGATGAGAGCTGTCATAGTTCACTACAGAAGGAAAAGAATGGCCACCTAATCCTCCATGCACTCAGCCCTAGAAAAGGTGTTGGTTCTAACACTTCACATGATGTAGGTTAGCATGCTCTGAATGGATAAGGTGTGTTCTTAAACATCCGGTGTGCTGATGCCGAGATAAGGAGTTCAACCCCTACACTGGATAGTTGGTAAAATTTTGACCTATCATCCTTGACTTTGGGACGTAAATTATAAGTACCTCTGAAGTCGGAGTGGATGCGCCTGATGGCGAGGGACACTGGTAATAGGGAAAGCTAATCCACACGCAAAATGCAGTCCAGCACTACTAGAATGAGTGATTATGGACTACGCTTGAGTTCAAAGCGAGCGAGCACAAAAATAAAATTCACATGATCTTTCCCTGTCCTGTCCTGTTTTTTCTTGTCTTGTTTTGTCAGATTTGATTGTGTCACAGCTTATGTTTTGTCTTTTCATTTATTATCTTGTCTTGTCAGATTTGGTTGTCCTATGTTGTCATGTCTTGTTTTGTTAGGTCTGGTTGTGTCCTATCTTGTCATGTTTTATCTTGCCTTGTCAGGTTTGATTTAGTCTTATTTTGTCATATTTTATCTTGTCTTTTCATATCTTATCTTGACTTGTCAGATTTGGTTGTTTACTATGTTGTCATGTCTTTTTATGTCTGATTGTGTCCTATAATGTCATGTTTTATCTTGACTTGTCAGATCTGATCTTGTCATGTCATATCTTATCATTTCTTATCTTGTCATATCTTGTCTTATATTGTCTTGACTTGTCTTATATAATCTTGACATGTCAGATCTGGTTGTCTTATTATGTCTAGTCCTGTATGTCCACTAGTCAATTGAAGTCAGCATTAGAAGTAATCTTCTACTCCTTTCCTAACATGAACTCTTGTTGATTGCTTGAGCTGTCTTTCCTGCACCTGCTGTATTATATATAGTAACTTGTCCGGAGACATCATTAATCGAGACACTTGCTGAATTACAGAAACCCTAAAGCTCAGGAGGGAGGCGAGATTGTGTTTGGAGGCAGCGACCCCCAGTTATATGAAGGCAACTTCACCTATGTCCCAGTCACTCGTGAGGGATATTGGCAGTTTCAGATGGACAGGTCAGTTTCACAGCTTTCACCACTCCCATTATGATGTCTTGTTTGTGTTTGACATTTTCTAGTGAAAGTCAAGTCAACCACTATTGTCTACACCTTGACGTATATTACGTATGTGGTGCTAGTTCCATACTTGTATTGATGTAGACCAGTTTACACTATATGGCTCATGTGGACAATATAACTCTGGTTTTCTAATGCAGTTGGATTTTTTGTTTTTTAAAATTTCTCTTCTTTGCTTTTACTCATTTTATTTGTTCCTTTCTTTTGTAATTTATCTTTTTATGCTTGTTTTCTTAACTCCTTTATATAGAACAAGTAACATTGTTTCGAGAATGGCGTGAACCATTGAGTCAAACCGCAATAGAAAATAGGTTGTGGAGAGATGTGATCACATGTGACAGATATCTTGACACCAGAGGGATTATTTATTGCACTCAGTACCAGCTACTTATTCTCATGTTATATTATAATCCTAGTTTGACTAACATACTGATGAAATAATGTACCAACTACTTAATCCCATGTTACTATCATCCCAGTTTGACCAACACCCTGGTAAAACAGTTTAACAACTACTTAATCCCATGTTACTATAATCCCATTTTGACCAATTTACTTATGAAATAATGTACCAGCTACTTAATCTCATATTACCATAATCTCTTTGACTAACATACTGAAAAGTGTACCAGCTACTTAATCCCATGTTACTATCATCCCAGTTTGACCAACACACTGGTAAAGCAATGTACCAACTACTTAATCCCATATTACTATCATCCCAGTTTGACCATTGACTCACAACACACTGGTAAAACAATGTATCAACTACTAAATCCCATGTTACTATCATCCCAGTTTGACCATTGACTCACAACACACTGGTAAAGCAATGTACCAACTACTTAATCCCATGTTACTATCATCCCAGTTTGACCATTGACTCCACAACACACTGGTAAAACAATGTACCAACTACTTAATCCCGTGTTACTATCATCCTAGTTTGACCATTGACTCCACAACACACTGGTAAAACAATGTACCAACTACTTAATCCCATATTACTATCATCCCAGTTTGACCATTGACTCCACAACACACTGGTAAAACAATGTACCAACTACTAAATCCCATGTTACTATCATCCCAGTTTGACCATTGACTCACAACACACTGGTAAAGCAATGTACCAACTACTTAATCCCATGTTACTATCATCCCAGTTTGACCATTGACTCCACAACACACTGGTAAAACAATATACCAACTACTTAATCCCATGTTACTATCATCCCAGTTTGACCATTGACTCCACAACACACTGGTAAAGCAATATACCAACTACTTAATCCCATGTTACTATCATCCCAGTTTGACCATTGACTCCACAACACACTGGTAAAACAATATACCAACTACTTAATCCCATGTTACTATCATCCCAGTTTGACCATTGACTCCACAACATACTGCAATGGAGGCTGCAAGGCCATTGCTGACACTGGTACCTCACTGCTGGCTGGACCCAGTAGCGAGATCGAGAAGCTGAATGCCCAGATTGGTGCCACTAAGTTTGTAGAAGGGGAGGTGAGTTTCTAGTGATATTTTTATTTTCTACGTTAAAACGATCTTCAGATGGCCTTCACATATTCTAGTCCACAATTTTGCAAGCTCTAAAGAAGAAAATTGGAATTTTGAGCTGAAATGTTACAATACAATTCTTAGAACATGGTGGACCAAGGAGAAGAAAAGTACTGACATTCTACGAGATCTGAACCTCGAAGACTGCCTCATAAACATCTTGTCTCAGTAACTGAAATATTTGGGTCACATTATACATCTAAGTGGCTTGGGGGAAAAAAGCGATGGGAGGCATGGTTTCTGGAAGATGAGGCAGGTGTTGATCAATATGAAGATGGATGAGTGCAAGAGGTGGCAAAAGAGCAAAAACATTTCCAGCGAGCTATGATGAGACTGATATTCTGCGAAGGGCTTGATAGTGAAAAAGGTATCAGTATTAGTGTGATGTTTGCTTTATTGCTGTGGATTGAAACCAGTTCTGAGATTTTTTCTTAATATAATCCCTGTACTATTGTGGATATTTTCTATCAGTCTGTTGTGTCTTAGCTAATTTTTATAAAGAATATGCATGCATATGAGTTAGATAAAGCAGTTTTGTATAGAATGTTTCACCGGGAAGGTTAACCCAGTCAACAAATGCCCGCACAAGTCGGATGTGTCGGCCTAACGGTGCAAGAACGCAGCTCTGCTGTAAACAGGCACAACGCAATCACGTCCGAAAAAAACCCTGGATGAACGAAGAAGAAGAAGAATATGTTTTAGTTTGACTTAGACCTGTTTTTGTAGATACGTCTTTGAGTTACATACAGCTGTTTTTGAACAGATGTCTTAGTTTGAGTTAGATAAAGCTGTTTGAAGAGAATATGTCTTAGTTTTACTTAAATCATTATCAAGTGCATTGCCTTCAGTTAATGTTGTGATAGAGAATATAATAAATCTTAGTTTGAGTTAGTTGTTTTTGAAGAGAATATATCCTTAAGCAGATGCTCTTTTTATAGTTTGTGTGTGTGTGTGTGTCTGCTAAAGCTATGTTTGTTAGTTTGAGACTGTCAGAACGGTTATTGTTGAGAATATGTTTTAGTATGGGCCGATGAAAGCTTTCTTGGTAGAATGTTGTGGAGTAAAGAAACATACTCCATGATGCAAGGTGGTTACTATTTGATCACAGATGAATATGTACACACAAAGCTGACCTAAACAGTTACATTATGAACAATTGAATATGGCTACGTTTTCAGAGGTTTTCTACTCTTGTCTTCAGGCTCTAAGAACTATACACAAACATAAAATATTTGTGTATTTTATTTAAAAAAAATTTTTTTTTGTTTAAAAATAAAATACACAAATAGGGAAATCATTACTCACTTCAAAATCGTTAGAGCTTTCATAGACAGTTCTTCCTCTTCTTCTCTTCATCACCAGCTAGAGCATAGGTCCTCAACCAACTCATGCCAAACCATCCTATCTTTTGCTGTCTCCTGCAACTCCCTCCCATTTTATTCATCTCTTGTCTCTAATCCTCTTTTTCCATGTGATTTTAGGGCTTCTATTTCATGTGTGGGTTCCAGTGAAAGGACCATCTAGTGACATTATTTTAATGTTTTCTAGCATCTTTTCCTCACCTTTGATTCATAGGAACCCTGGAAGGTTAACCCGGTCAGCCGAAAGTTGCAAATATTGCAACTTTGCTGTAAACAGGCACAACACAATTACGTCCCAAAAACTTTCTGGATGAATGCAGAAGAAGATGGATTTGTAGGAATATGTTTAGTTCTGTCTTTAAACACCCCATTAATGATTCTTTCATACCATTTTAATCATTATTTCCTTATATTTTTGTAATTGTTTTACTTCTTATCCACGTTTCTTATCTATACAGCAGAATTGTAATATTTCAATAATTTGAAAAATGTAAGTATTCAAAGTTTGGTACTAGTTTTAATTTTTGCTCATAAACGAGAGGTTATTGTTCCCATCGACAGTACCTTGTTGTGTGCACGAACATCCCAAAGATGCCGAACGTCACCATCAATATTGGAGGCAAGGGCTTTCTGCTGACACCTGAACAGTATGTTCTTAAGGTATGCTGATTGTGTCACTTTATTATTATTATGTCTTGTGCTTGATACTTAACTTAATGCTTTGTCGACATCACTGCACTCTGGACAGTCCCACACATCCTCCATTCCCTCTCTTCAAAAGCCACCAAGAGTATTTATGCTGATTATTCCAGCAGCTGTGTGGTTAAAAATCCACCTGGTTTCTCTATGTTCGGAGTATTATCCAGATCCGCAACTTTCTCCCTCCTGAGCCAGTCTCTTAGATATGGATGCTCCATCGGTTTAGCAACACGCTCCACCCTGTTCCGGAGAGTCCTCACACATCATTCGTATCGTAAAGTAGCTCTCTGCCCAAAGGCGCAGCAGCAAGTATATTAACCTGTTTATTGCCTGGCACACCTGGGCAGAAAATCCATATGCTTAGCCTCTGTCCTGTTGAGCAGTGCTAGCCACTCCACCTGGAATGTGCTAATTTCCACAAGCATACTTTGTGAATCTGTTACAAACACTTGTCCGGATGTCCTGTCCTCCAACCATCATAAGATTTGCCATCAATCTCAACTTCCATTCTGTTGTTAGATTTGCAGTAGCGAATGTCAGAATCCCATTTTTAAATAGCGTTAATTTATCATCTTTGCAGTAAAACCCTGTCCACTCTTAACACAGACCTTTGTGTTTGAGTTTTTGATCTATGGCAGGGTGGAGTCATCTTCAACTTATATACCACTATAAAGTGTTACTTTGCTTTGTGTCGTCAAGCTCGTGGCTCAGCACATCTTGTTTCAGCAAGCATTATTTCAGGTCTGCTTTCCCTAGCCTTTGACTGTCCCTAGTCTACCTACAAGGCAGCCGGTTTGTGTCTATTTACATCTGGTCCCTAGCCTTTGACTGTTGCCAGTCTACCTTCAAGGCAGCAGGTTTGTCTCTTTACATCTGGTCCCTAGCTTCTGACCGTTTCCAGTCTACCTGCAAGGCAACAAGTTTTGTCTCCCAACGTGGGGTCTCGAGCCTTTGACTGTCCCTAGTTTACCTACAAGGCTGTAGGTTTGTATCTTTACGTCTGGTCCCTAGCCTTTTATTGTTGCAAGTCTTCCTACAAGACAGCAGGTGTCTCTTTACTTTTGGTCCCTAGCCTTTGACTGTCCCTGGTCTACCTACAAGACAGCAGGTATGTCTCCCTACTTCTGGTTTCCGTCCCTCGACCTGTCAGGCAAAGGAGACCCTACCAGTAGCATAGCTCTTGTAGCCATTGGAACATGCCATCCCCCCAAGCGCCTCTACCAACTTCAAGGTGGATACACAATAAATGGGGAACACTGATATTGTCCATCGCCACAGTATTTTGTCTTCTGGATAACCTGGATGTTTAGTTCTTGTTTGTGAGTACACAGGAAGTTCAACAGACCAGTTGGTGCACCTCAATATGTCATTTTTACCCTGATCTACATGTCATCAGATCACAGCGACGGGATATATTTACCTAATATACCATTAACCATGTTTTCAGATGACAGTGTTTGGACAAACTCACATATTTTTTTAACCTTATCAACGTGTCCTCAGATCACAGTGATGGGATACATTTACCTAAGCCATTTTTAACCTGATCTACATGTCCTCAGATCACAGTGACGGGATAAACTCGCATGATTTAATATTTTTTCACCTGATCATGTCCCCAGATCACAATTATGGGACAGTCTCAGTGCGTCAGTGGGTTCATCGGTCTAGACGTGCCTGCACCAATGGGACCTTTGTGGATACTGGGGGATGTCTTCATTGGACCTTACTACACAGAGTTTGACATGGGCAACAACCGCGTTGGCTTTGCTCGCACCAAGGATACTACTGGTGTTGCTGACAACCTCCTTCACAAAGGTGCCACTACTTCGAGAGACTTCCGGCTTGCGATTCCTGAAATCTGGGAGGAATACTTTCAACATGGAGATTGATGTGGAGGAGGAAGTGAATATTGTCAATTAACTCTGCATGATGGGATTGAATTTGTAATCAAATTGATGCAGGGAGTTAAAGACAGAAAATTATTGTGTTTGTGTGTCGGGGGTGTGTTGATGAGACATGTATGTATTTTTTTTAATAGCTTTTGGGATGTGATAAGGCGTGTGTATCCATCTTGAGATATGTTTGTGTGTTCAGGATGTAATAAAATATATATCATTTGTGTGTTGAATTTGTATAGTGATACATGCACCGTCTTTCTGATACAGACATATATATGCACTCACTCACACACAAAGGGAAAGTCATTACATAACAGGATTTTTATTAAAAAGTGCATGGAAGCATATAGACAACAGAAAATCATATTTCAGGACACAAACTGGCTCTTAAGTAATACCTCATGTAGTTGTCGTGAGGATCTAGTAGCTTGCGCATGTGCAATAGCAATTACAAAAGGGTTGCCTCACTATCGACTTGCACTGTGGAAGAACGACATGCTATTCATGGTTTTTTTTGGTCAGAGGGTATGAAACTTTGTGAAATCTACAGAAGAATGATGGTTCAATATGGAGACAGTTGTCTGAGTCAGGAGGGGAGAGTGAATGGGTAGACAAGATTTCTAAATGAAAGACAGTCATGATGAACCGCATAGTGGGAGACCTGCAAGTGTGGCAACTGACGGTGAAACGGCAGATGTACCAGCTAGTCCACAACAATAGGCGACTCTCTGTTGATGAAATAGCCATTGATTTCAACATGTCACTGTGCTGCATACAAAATTGTCCACGATGACCTCGGTTATAAAAAAGTGTAACAGATAGGTCCCAAGAGTTTTCCGATGATCACAAATTTGGTTTAAAGCCACACCCAAAAAGTTTCCCAGAAGGCATCAAGCAGCTAGTGGATAGGTGAACCAAGTGTGTCGCCAGACAGGGGGACTGTGTTGAGAAATAACACACATAATTTCTGGTTAGCACTGTTGTAAAAAGATTTCTAAAATTTCCGTTTCATGTCTTCCCCTTGTATATATCCCATTTGGGTGTTGGAAATACCATGAGACATATACATACTATTTGGTTTAGATCTGATAAGACAGTTTATGTGCTGAGATCTTACTAGAAATATACACACACTTGTTTGCTGGAGATCTGACAAGAAATATACACATCTGTTTCTTTCCTATTTTTAGTTTTTGTTTTAATCTATTCACAATGGATTTATTGAAGGTCTGTACAAAATGTTATCTTTATATTAATGAAAGTTATTTGGTTACAGTTATAATTCTGGCATTTTGAGCTAAGTGAAATATTTGTGGGAATTTAATACAAAATACATCTGCTCAGTCTCCTACCACAGAATAGTGTATATTTGGCTGGTTCTAGTTGATGGACCCACAAAATCATCTCTTCAGTTTGATGTTTACAGTGACTTGCATGACATGTATAAACCTAATTAAAATAGATACGGAACTGTGTCATGCCCAATGCAGGGTGTTTTTTTTATTTATTTATTATTTGTGGTCTGAAGATGCTAAAGAAATTTATGTTAGCAAAGTTAACATAAGTGCTATGTGTACGAGTACTATAAGAAAGTGTTCTTTGGTTATATATAATGAGATGAGAGGCATTGGAGAACATTGTGATGACTGGAAAGATCAGCACATGAATAGGTAGAAGCAGACCGAGAGAACTGTTGGTCTAAGACAGCGGCATGGAAAGAATGTCAGTGGTAGAATTGATTCAGAACACAAGTGCCTACACCATTTGACAAGGGACTTGATGATTAACAGTATATATTTGTTATAGATGGGGCGTTAAAGCTTCTTGTAAAGGTTTTACTCGCTGCTTGCTTTGTGGTTGTTGCTCCTCTTGAACCTCCATTATGAACAATCAGATGGGGGATGAAGAACTTAAAGGACATGGGGTTTAGTAGCGGACATGGGGTTTAGTAGCATCTGTGATAGAATACACCTATGTTTAGACAAATATTGGTGAAAAGATAGAGATATTAAAACAAGAATACAGATGACTAGAGGAGCTTTTCTATCACCAGAACATGTGTAGAAGTCAGAAATTAAAACTAGTACAAAGCTTAGAATATTTAACTCTCAATTAAATCAGCACTACTGTATGGGTCAGCAACAAAGAGAACAACTAAAACAGTTGCTGATAAACTACAAACATTCACTGTGCAGAATAGATGGACTAACATGGTCTGACAGAATTACTAATTTGGAGTTTAGACCGATTCCAGCAAATCATTAGGTGAGGTAAGGCACTGGATAGGACATGCTGAGAAAATCTGATAATTAGAAAGTTTCTTCTCTGGAACCCACAAGGCAAAGGATTTAGAGGTAGATGTACAAACACACGGAGAATAGAATTAGATGAATCATATTGGGAGGACATGGAGGGAGTTGTAGGAGATAGCAACAGATAGGACAGTTTGGTGTGAGCTGGTAGAGGTCTTGTGTCCCTATGGGGCACGCAAACGAGCAGTAGAAGAATGGCTGACGGCTGTCTTAGGTTGAATAAATCCAGAAAATTCAGAATGTTTGTCTTATGTATGGTATATTGCCTGGTTTGGTACTTTTTATCAGATTTAATCAGATAAGGAATGGTCAGTTTAGAAACATAATGCAAGTGTCATTGTGAGGTAGTGAGAGTATATACCTGTATGACCGTTGAATGTTAAAGTTGTTTCAAGAATTTCTTTGTGTTTGTGATCTCATTATGTTCAATATTAGCCATTTGTATTGGCAGAATTTGTTTTCCACGCTTACAAACATGTTTTAGTATTCTCTGAAACATGGCATGTTCATCAGTGCACGTATTGCCAATCTCTGAGCCAGCCATTATATTTGGTTAATTCCCAGATTTTACCATTTCAAGTTTATAGTGAACTAGCTGACCCGGCCCGGCTTCGCCCAGTCCTTGGTGGGGAGCATCTCATTTAATTCATATAAGTAGTCATATAAGTTCCCGTTACCGACTATCTGTCTGTCTGTCTGTCTGACCCGGCCCGGCTTCGCCCAGTCCTTGGTGGGGAGCATCTCATTTAATTCATATAAGTAGTCATATAAGTTCCGTTCCCGTTACCGACTATCTGTCTATCTGTCTGTCTGTCTGTCTGACCCGGCCCGGCATCGCCCAGCTCCTGGTGTGGAGCATCTCATTTAATTCATATAAGTAGTCATATAAGCTCACGTTCCCGTTCCCGACTATCTGTCTGTCTGTCTGTCTATCTGTATCTGTCTGATCCGGCCCGGCTTCGCCCAGCCCCTGACGGGGAGCATCTCATTTAATTCATATGAGTAGTCATATAAGTTCCCGTTCCCGACTGTCTGTCTGTCTGTCTGTCTAATCATTTATTGGTTGCAGTTAGAACAACATTAGATAAACGAAGACCAACTTACAAAAAGCATTAGAAAGAGCACTTGAAAGATCTTTACATCTTCCCCAACAATTAACTTGGGTAAATGGAGCAGCGGCAGCAGCAGCAGAAGAAGAAGAAAAAGGAGTAGGAGCTGGGAGGAGGAGGAGGAGGGAGGAGGAGGAGAAAGAGAGA
Source organism: Cepaea nemoralis (assembly GCA_014155875.1). Classification (NCBI taxonomy): domain Eukaryota; kingdom Metazoa; phylum Mollusca; class Gastropoda; order Stylommatophora; family Helicidae; genus Cepaea; species Cepaea nemoralis. The sequence goes on along the minus strand of JACEFZ010022353.1, from coordinate 138,158 downwards.
AGAGGGAGAGGGAGGAGAAGAGGAAGAGGGTAGGAGGAGGGGAGAGGAGGAGGAGGAATATAACGCATATGCCTGTAGATTTAATAATGGCTGAAGTTGTTCCATGTCTTCTTAGAGTTGGCGACAGTGTAAAGAAATACAAAAAAAGGAGAAGAGGAAGAGGGTAGGAGGAGGGGAGAGGAGGAGGAGGAATATAACGCATATGCCTGTAGATTTAATAATGGCTGAAGTTGTTCCATGTCTTCTTAGAGTTGGCGACAGTGTAAAGAAATATAAAATCTTCAAACTTGATAGAGATAAGGTAACTATTATTTATTTATTCTTTAAGCAAAAAAAGATGAGTTACATTGTTATGCATTATGCATTATTTTTATGAAAACTTTGAAAATGCCTTACAGATTGTATCATTATTTATTATAACTCATATGTCGGTATATAACTATGGACAAAGAGTTTATAAATCTTTGAAAACGATGCCACAATATGACTATAAGTTATACAGAAAAGTTATGCCCCTTGAAATAACTTTTACAGAGTTAGGTCCCCTGAAATATATGAAATTATAATGAAAAATGAAAAATTAAATAGTATTGGGTAAGCAGCCGATTTCACACTAAAAAAATATGACAGTGGGCTGCGCTGGAATGAAAGGAAGACGTGTAGAAAATTTCATCTCAATCGGATGGGCCGTTCGCGAGCGCATAAAGGACATAGGGACGGAGATTGCCTTTTATATATAAGATTACATTAGCAGCACTGAGTCCAGGGTTATCTAGTAACTCACAAACAGCTAGTAAATGGTGGGGTTGACTGCATCGTCCTGTAAAGGACAGGCAGCGAACTCGTTAACTGAATGACCAAAGTCCTGGCAGCTGCAGTAGCGGGCCAGCATGCTTGCCTGCCAACCCAAGGGTCGTGTGTTCAGATCCCATTGAGGCAGATTTGTCAACTTTAAACTAGGCTTCCTGGTGGCCCCAGCCTAAGATAGGAACCCAGAAATGTACTGGGAAGTCAAGTCTGGAAACACGGTATTGATCACATCACTCAAGTGCCACTTGATCTGTACAAAATATGCAGCAGCAGCTTTCATTCACTCAAATATGGAAATAACATATTGATATTACACTGTTTCTTAGTGTGTGTTTTTTTTTAAATATATCTTTTCTGTACAAATTGTAGTTCAGAGGCTATCTACTTATTTTGTTGTTTGTTGTTGTTGTTTGCTCACGTCTTAATATACTTGCTGCAGCGTAGTGTGCATTTTGAAATGGAGTTCAGGTATGCTCTGGGTGTCCAAAACAGGGATGTGAATTTGAGTTGAGTAAGAGTTAAATTCTTCTTCTTTCTTGTATACCTTCAGATGTTAATATGAATAAATGCAAAGAAAGCAGCAGTCAACTTGAGCTTGTTGACATCTCCTTTGAGTTTGTTCATTAAGCATTGTTGAGTTGCCAAAGGCTCAGTACATCCGACTCAGCATAATTAAGATTTTGAGGATCCAGCAGACCTGAAATAAATACTAAGATATTATACTTGTTTATGTCAGTAATCCCGCATACCGTGTTCGAAACAAGCTGTGGGCGATTTAGAAGCAGACCCCCTGTGTTGGTTTTCCTACAATGATACAAGTGCCCATCGTTCAGAAAGCAATGGCAAACTACTGAACGTAAACTTGCCCAGGAGTCGCAAACAGCCAAAAAATGTGACTTGATAGCTACGTCCTGTAAAGCATTTGTGTGTGACTACGTGGATGTCCTGGTGTCATGACGGCTGGTGCACCAGCATGCTGACAGTTGTCTTGAGTTCAGTGGTGTAGAGGTATTGTGTTGGTCTAGTCCCAAGAACCACTGCTATGTAATTGTCACATGTCACCCTGATTTCTTAGGTAGTGAATCGGACACCTAGCCTGCTCAGATAAGGAAAAACTGAAGAGAATAACGCGAGGTCCAGTGTGCAAGTTGTGCATGTTGAAAATCCCACATCTGGAAATTATGAAGTGCAGGCTGTAAGATCACTGCCCTGCAAAATTGTTAGGAAAGAAACATACCTGCGGGCAGATAGATACCATTGCCTAGTGTGGAATGTGCTTTCTTAGCATGCTGAAGTTGGACACGCTGACCTTTTAGGTGCACAACCAGGAGTGACACACTCGATAGAGTAACGAAAAAGGTTAAGAAAGTAGAAAAACACTCTTGAAGGGAATTCTGGTAAAGAAAATTAAAGCTTGTTGATGTTTTCATAGTCTTTCACATCGTCCAACATGCACATTTTCATTAATATTCTTTGTATTATGATCTAGCTGTAAGTAATGCAGAGTAAATTATGTTGTGCAGTAGCATTCCAGCTTCAGTAGCAGTTAGAAATATCACTGAATATGGTTCAGTGTTTCTTTAGTTTAATATTTTGTTTGATTTTGATTGTTGTGCGTTAAACTGTTTAAGAAATAAATGGCTTGATCTCATTATTATAACATTCAGTTGTTACTATTTGCATATGTCTGTTTGAACAATCTGCTTGTCTACATTTCAGCATGTTTGTCTGTTTATATTTTTAGTATAATTACTTATGTACATATTTATGAATGCGGCTGGGCGTGGTTTGGTTGAGGGCCTATACTCCAATTCAGGATAGAGGGCAGAGGAAGCAGAAGATATATATTAATAGTACAATGCTGAAGGACGATGGAAATGTGGTGCCAGCAGTTAAAAATATGAGCAAATATTGCTGTCCAAAAACAAAAGCAATTGAAACATTTGTGAATTGGAACAGCAAAAATCAGTGTATGAAGAGCATATGTATGTCCTTTGGCAATGACATGGATCACTTCATGGGCTCTTTTTCCATGCCATAAGACTGTCAAGAATTTTCTCTTGCTGTCTTCCTCTATCTCTCTTTCCACAAATCTTTCCAGTTGTCACATGTTCCAGTTTTTGTCTTATCATGTAGCCAAAAAAATTAAGACTGCCTTTCTCTATTTGTGTTAAGTTGTTTTTGTAACTTAACCTCAAGTTGTCCAGATTGCTCATTTTGGCTGTCCGAGGAATTTTCACCATTCTTCTGTACAACCACATCTTTAAAAACTCCATAGATTTTTTCGCTTGTTTACTAATTGTCCGTAATTCACAGCCATAGGTTAGCAAGTCATGACCGCCCACGCTTTCCGGCATGGCACATGATTGATTGATTGAGGTTAGAACTGTATCTATTTAACGTGCAAGAATTCTTTTTCTACCATATCGATGTGAAAATTGGGGGGCTGGCTATTTCTAAGCTGTTGCTGAAGTATGAATAAAAACACAGAATATGACTTAAGGGATAGATGAATGGAAAAATCACCCACAGATACAAGCGACTGTTTTCACCAAAGACTTCATCAATGGGACAACAAAACAATTTCTTCTTTTGTCATACTGCTTTTTGCTGTGTAGTGTCACAGAGAGAGCAGGTAGATGTAATTTACCGTGGTTTTTTATTTTTAAATTTAGAGATGGATTGTTTGCCCCGTGTGTTAGTCCACATTGGTTGATTTACTTTCCTCCTCTTTTCTTGGATCAAAACAAAAATACACAGATAACACAAAGCAGACTTTTCTATTCAGAGGTAATTCAGTTCATAAAGGTAGAAAATTAGTTTTGGGTACATAGTATTGGCTTCTATTTTATAGACAGATTGAGACCATATCTCTGGTCAGTATCACAGTTAGTGGCATATCCTTTACAGGACCTCACAGTCAACCCCAGCATTTTTTATTGGTTTGTGATGTCTTGGCAAGTTTACGTTCAGTAGTTTGCCATTGTGTGCTGAACGACCAGCACTCATACCATTGTATGAATATCAACGCAAGGCAGACTCTTTCCAAATACCTGCATCTGTGCTTCGAACGCGCATGCAGGATTACGAATTGCATTTGTAACTCCTTTGCCACAGAGCGGCTCCAAGTATCAGTTAGTTGCATATCCTTTACAGGATGTTTGCAGTCAACACCAGCATTTTTTGCTGTTGTCTTGGCAAGTTAATGTTTAGTAGTTTGCCATTGCTTTCTAAAATGACCGGCACATATACCATTTCATAAAAAACCAGCGCAATGTTGTCTGCTGCCAAAATTTAGCGCAGCTGTGTTTCGGACATAGGTATACAGGATCACAAACCGCATAAGTAACCCCTTTGCCACAGAGACCAGCAAGTATCATAGTAGCCACATTTATTTTCCAGATTTCCTGGCACCCATTTTTAGGCTAGGTCAGCCTAGGAGCTTCAATTTATAATATCATCCCTACCTAGAGGGGGGTTTGAACACGAGTGGGGCTGCAGGCAAATCAAACATGCTTGTCAATGCGCTCCCATTGAGCTATCTCTGACTGCTTACAAGAGAATCAATACCATCTGAGATTTAAAGCTGAGGTTGTCACAGGAATACTGATGATCATCGTTCATAAAAGAAGCATTTAGCTTGACAAGTAATATACCACCTGCTGGACAAATGGCACTAATATTAAAGAACAAATGTATCAATAGTTACTAAGTAAGCACTCTACATCATCATCTTCCTACCAACTCTATGCTACCAATGTCAAACCTGGACAGTCCCCTCTGCCGTGCGTCCACCTTGACGAGGTAGAGGGGCTTGAGCGTTCCAATGACCCCAAGAGCTATGCCGACGGTAGCACAGCTACTGGTAGGGTCACCCATGTCGGACAGGTCAAGGGAGAGGGACCAGACGAAGTGACGCACAAACCTGCTGCCTTGTAGGTAGACTGGGGACAGTCAAAGGCTAGGGAAAGCATCCCGAAAAATGCTTGTCGAAATCGGATGTACTGAGCCACAGGCTTGACAAAGAAGTGCAACGTAACTTTATCATTTCATGATGCCACAGATGAAAATAAATCGTTATGGTGCTAATCCCGTGAAGTCCCATCAGGCGGTGATAGTGCCGGGCCCCCTGCCTCGAGGGGGTCCACCCATGACTACTGGTGGTCACCTTCCCCTGTGCTGTGGAGTCAAGGCACAGAGGAGTAGGTTAAGAGCTATTGACCAAACACCCGGGACTCTCAACATACTACAATGGAATGCCGAAGGAGTTTATAACAAGAAAGCCTCCCTAACACAGCGTCTTCATAAAGATAGAATAGATGTGGCATGCATTCAAGAGACACACCTCAACGCCAATCGCACATTTTCAGTCGAGGGATATCAGGCCACACGTTTCGACCGCGAAGGACACAAAGGAGGAGTTGTAATACTTACACGAAATACAATACCTTGCAGCGAAGTATCTGTGATCTCTGACAACCAAACGGAAATTATAGGTGTTGATATAACGATAAAGGACATGAAAATAAGAATTTACAATCTGTATAGCCCGGCAGATAAGGATCTTACACTCTCAAACATGGAAATAACTGACACAAATTGCATTGTTGTCGGAGACTTTAATAGCCGCTCAGAAAGATGGGGATACCCAGATACTGACAAAAGAGGAGATGAAGTGGAGGACTGGGAAATAGACTCAAATCTCCATCTACTCAACAAAGCGGATGACACACCGAGCTTCTACTCCAGAAGATGGATTACCACTTCTACTCCAGACTTAGCTTTCTGCACAGGAGACATCCTCCACAAAATCGATCGCCATGTGCTTGACCAATTAGCAGGTAGTGACCACAGACCAATCAAGCTTGTAATAAATATGGAGTATGTTCCACAGGAGCAAAAGCCTTTGCCTCGCTGGAATTACAAACGAGCAGATTGGGACAGATTTTCCATACTAACAGACAAATATTGTGAAAACATAAATACACGATATGGCAACATGAAGCAAATGGTGGAAAGTCTAAACAGAGCAATAATACAGGCGGCCACTGAGTCTATTCCAAGAGGAGCGAGGAAAAATTACAAACCATACTGGACTGAGGAACTACAAATTTTGGAGGACAAAGTTGAAGATGCTAGGAAGACCGCAGAGAGAGAACAAACAACTGAAGCGAACATCTCTCTCAAAGCCATCTCAGCAAAATATAAAAGAACAGTAAATCAAACAACAAGAGATTGTTGGAGGAAAAAAACAGAAAACCTGAATTTTGACAGGGATGGAAACAAACTATGGAAACTAGTGAAAGCCATGAACAATGAAGGACCTAGAAACAAACAAATAACAATTAAACAAGGAAATGCCTTGCTTACAGGAAAAAAGGCTGCAAATGCACTAATGGAACACTATGCCAGTGCAAACCACATTGATATTACAGCCGAACAGAAGAAAGCAATCAAAGATAAACAGATACATCATAGATATACAGAGACAGCAGCAGAATATATGATGGCAAATCTAACAATGGAAGAAATGGAACAGGCAATGAATACCCTAAAAAAGAAGACATCACCAGGAAAGGATGGAATCACAAATGAAATGCTAATAGGACTAGGCACTAAGGCAAAAAAGAAACTACTAGCAGTCCTAAATTACAGCTGGGAGAGGGGAATAGTCCCACAGGCATGGAAGGAAGCTATACTAATACCAGTCCCAAAGAAAGGAAAAGACCTGGAAGAACCAAATGGCTATCGACCTATCAGTCTTCTTAGCTGTGTAGGAAAATTAATGGAACGCATTATCAATGGCAGGCTAACATGGCATCTGGAAGAAAACCAACTCTTAACACCTCACCAAGCAGGATTCAGAAAGTACAGATCCACTGAAGATCAAATAACCTATATAGCTCAGGAAATAGAGGATGCCTTCCAAGAGAAAAAGCACACACTAGCGGTCTGGATAGATTTAGAAAAAGCATTTGATAAAGTATGGAAGGAAGGACTGAAAGTAAAACTGCAAAAAATGCATGTTTGTGGGAAAATTCAGCCACTACCTTGAGAACAGAACTGCCAGGACAAAAGTACAAGGACAAACCAGCAAAATGATGCTGTTGGAGCAAGGTGTCCCCCAAGGAGGAGTTCTTTCACCAACATTATTCCTAGCATATATAAACGACATCACGGAAAATTTTCCAGCCAGAGTACACACATCATCCTTTGCAGATGACCTAGCTATATGGACATCTGAAGAATATATTAGTACAGCTAACAGCAGAATACAGCAAGCCCTATTAGCGCTAGAGGACTGGTCAAAATCATGGCTAGTGAAGATAAGTGAGGAGAAAACAACATGCACAGTATTCTCCCTCTCAACTAAAACTCAGCAACCTAAGCTGGTATTGAATGGAAAAATATTGCGCCATGAAGAAAATCCAAACTATCTAGGAGTCACCTTTGATCGTCGCCTGACATGGAAGACACAGGTTGAGAAAAATCGAACAAGAGCAAGGCAAAGAATGGCAATCATGAAAAAGCTTGCTGGTACAACGTGGGGAGCAGATGAGAAAGTTCTCAAGAAGTTATATACTGGACGGGTGAGGCCAGTACTGGAATATGGCATTGCAGCTTGGGCAACAGCAGCTAAGTCAAACTTTAACAAAATAAGCAGAGTCCAAAATCAAGGAATGCGAATCATAACTGGAAGCCTGAAGACAACGCCTATTAATGAACTAGAAAAGATCACTTGTTTACAACCAATGCAGGATAGAAGAGATAGCAGAGCCCAGCAACAAGCTGAAAAATTTAGAAGATTGACAGACCACCCTATGTATAAAAGGTTTAGTGGTTTTGGAAAGGGAAGACTGAAGCGTAGCAACTTTGTAGAAACTGCAAAACGAAAGATTAGGGCAGATCCCATACTTAACATATCAACAGTCAAACCCATTTACAATGCAGACAAGTTCCCAGCTTGGAGACAGCAGCTACTGCCTGAGATGATAGAAAACATTCCAGGTATTGAGAAAAAGAACACTCAGCATGAAACCGAAAGAAGAGAAATAACCCTAAACTACATAAAAGAACATTACCCAAGCAGCAATTGGACCCATGCATATACAGATGGATCAGCCAAAAATTCAGTAGAGAATGGAGGAGGAGGAATTCTCCTAAATTTAAAAAATGGAGTGAAAAAAACACATTCAGTGGCAACTGGAAAGTTTTCAAGTAACTTCAAAGCGGAGGTAGAGGCTCTGAAAACTGCAGCAGAAATGCTCTTGATGGAGGAAAATAAAGAGACGCAAATAGCTATCTTTACAGATGCAAAGTCAGCTGTCTCAATACTGAAGAGCAATTACAGCACAGAAATAGCTGACCTAAGAGCAGCACTCCATGGTCTATGCCAGAAATCCAAAAAAGTTGTAATACAGTGGATACCATCACATTGCAGTATACCTGGAAATGAAGAGGCTGACAGACTGGCAAAAGAGGGCGGACGACTACCACAGCCTGACATAGACATAACCTATAACGAGGCAAAGAGGTTGATAAAAAGCACTTATAGAACCAAATGGGAATCAGAGCATCCAGGTCACCAGAAGGATGATGCATATTACAAACTCGACCGAAGAGAACAAGTAGCAATCTTCAGACTCCGCACTGGACATAACAGGCTGAAATACCACTTGTTCAATAAACTAAAGATAGGAGATACCGATGAATGCAATTGTGGAACTGGTAAAATGACAGCTAAACATTTGCTGCAGGAGTGCCCAATATATGCAGAACAGAGAAAGATATTTTGGCCCACACCTGCTTCATTTGAGGACAAGCTCTATGGAGATATCAACAAGCTCAAGTTGACTGCAGCTTACTTTAACTACATTCAGGTTGACATTTAAAGGTGCATGAAGAAGTATTTAGACTGCCGCACTTCATACCACAGGTATGTCGGTTACAAAAGCGCCCCAGAGGCATGAAATGGAATATTGCTTGGATAGCAAATCCATTACGTGGAAAGTCCGAACCAAAAGCTCACTGTGTGGGCTTCATAAAAGGTGGAAAAAGTGTCCCAGTGGCACGAAATGGAATATTGCTTGGATAGCAAATCCATTATGTGGAAAGTCCGAATCGAAAGCACACTGTGTGGGCTTCATAAAAGGTGGAAAAAGTGTCCTAGTGGCACGAAATGGAATATTGCTTGGATAGCAAATCCATTATGTGGAAAGTCCGAATCGAAAGCTCACTGTGTGGATGTCATCTGCAGACTGCATACTTCTGGTTTCCGGAAGAACAGCCTATGGTGAATGGAAGGCCCAATATACGGAAGTGAGGCTAAGCAGCCATGTGCAGGACGTGACGATTCCTTGGGTGAGCCCAGTACCAGAGCGCTGTGTGTTGGCTCTGCAAGTATGGAAGCCTCCTTGGATGGCGGGGAATGCCCATGGTCTGCCCCTGCCTTCCCTTGAGGGCTGACCAGGGTGTCTTTGGCTGTTCTATATGGGCCAGCTGGGATGGGGGATAACACCACAACAGTGAGAGCCAAACGTCATAAGAAACCCCCGGGAAGGTTAACCCGGTCAACAAATGCCCGCAGAAGTCGGATGTGTCGGCCTAACGGAACGCAGCTCTGCTGTGGACAGGCACAACGCAATCACGTCCGAAAAAAAAACTCCGGATGAACGAAGAAGAAGAAGAAGAAACCTGGACAGTGACAGAAAAACAGAAATGAGATTCCCAAGAAGAATACTCAATGTATCAGGAAGAGAGAACATCAGAAATGAAGAAATCAGGACTAAAGTGGGGGTTATAGCAAGGCTATATTTTATTAGAAGGCAGCAAGTCAAATGGTTTGGCCATGTAACTAGATTACAAACAGTATACCACAAGCAATGATGTACAGACCAAATGGAACCAGAAGAAGAGGCCGACCACGTAAACGATGGATAGAGGGAATAGCAAATTCAATAGGAATTTCGATACATGAAGCCCATAAATGGGCACTCTCCCGCTGTTTATACTTCCCCTCGACACCGCAAGGTACAAGAAAAACAAGATGAGAGAGAGAGAGAGAGAGAGAGAGAGTAATGTTTATGAAGTCAAAACTCGACTATACTTCACTCAGACAACTTGGTCATCCATACCATCAGTTTCCCATGCAGATGGCCGCACACACATTCCCACACGTGCACTACCCCCTTCTTCGGTATCCAACGTAAAGTTCCCATGTTGATGGTACTAGCGGCAGCCTGACTGAACGCCCACCTGTGTTTTACTCAACGTATTGAGTGTCGTCCATACCCTCTGCCCCTCCCTGGTTGAATGGGCCTCTCTAGACATGGGTGCTTTGTTTTACTGCACTTTCCACTCGATCTCAGAGAGCCGTCACAGCACCAGTGTTGTCAGAATCGAAATAAATTGACACGTCTTCATGACCTCATAGGGTTCCTCAGTTTTGTTATAACCTAGCTTACTGCTCAATGGAGCGACAACAGCCAATCTGTCAACTTGTTGATTTTCATGCACACCCACATGACCTGGGTAGAAAATCCACAAAACGCTCTTGACCTTTGTCTTTTCAAGTGATGCAAGTCACTTAACGAGAAACATACTAGTTTATACTTTATATAATAGACGCCCGTGTGTTGCCGGGGCCCTTACGGGGAGCAAAGAATAGTAACACTGTTGCCTACCATGCACGTCGTAAAAGGGGACTAAGGAGGCTATGGTTCCGTAACCTGCTAACTGAGTGAGTGCGTGGCGCGACACTGTGAGCTGTGAATTTTGCGTGGAATGCTTTTACATCTGTTCGCAGTTTGTAGCGTGAACTGCATGTTCGGAACGATGGCGGCCGGCTGTTGTTGGATTGACTGGTTTGCCTTTTCGGTTCACGAGTGCATTTTTCATGAGAATCCTGGGTGTCGTTGCTGGAGCTACGGAGTTCGTGCTTTGTGCGGCGCTTTCGGCGGCTTGCCCTGCGAAAAGAGACCGAGCCATATGGGAAAAACCCGGGTCAATGAAGTCTTTCTGGTTAATGCCGTTTCCATCGACAATGAACTGTATTTCTCGTGGAGGACGTTTGTGTTGGCATTCTTTCGGCGGCATTATGCACAGTGTAACTGTGCGGGCTGTTGGCTTTCCCATACTCCTGTCTATTCCATTGTTCACACAGGGCAGTGTGATATTCACTAGCACAGGAACGGAGCATAATGGGGACGACCCGTTGCTGTGAAGTTGGAACCGCGACTAACTAACTAACTTATATATAATAGATATTAATATTACTATTACTTATTATCCTCATCATGTGCCCCGTTTGACTTGATGTTTTTTAGCAGTCTGGCCAAAGTTGCCGACCCACATCCACCCATTGAATCATTTACTGTTCTGGTTCCCTGAGAACGTTCAAGATGCCAGCTCACATTATGATGAATATATTTAAATCATAAATGTCTGAACTACGCCTTCGGGAAGGCAGGGGTAAATGACTGCATAGATATAATTATGCAACATTGACCAGACTGCAAGAACAGCATGTCAAACGGTGTCAAGCCAGGCCATGAGAGACGCCAAGGAAGAATAAACTAACTCAGAACTTTTATCGTCAGTTGCTACGCTGAGAGAGATACTGAAGATGGAATATGAAACCGTTTGGATTAATTGTTAGACGTGCAACGAGGATGATCTGTTGACTAAATAACGTGCCTGAACTGGAGCCAGCGGACGGGTGAAGAAAGTAAAGTAAAAGAGATATAAAAAGGGCATGTGATATTCAAAATAAGCACAGATTCCAATTCTTAGTAAGTGGGGTGTAAAAAGTAGATAAAACGGTTTAAAATAGTAATCGTTGATCTTCTGATCTAGGTAGGACATTACATTCACATAGTAATGATAGCATGGTTACATTTAGTAATGATTAAACGGTGACTGAGGAGCGGCTGGCTAGAACACCAGACTCTCCTTCGGGAGGCCCGGGTTCGATCCCTCGGTAAGGTGTGGGATTTTTTTCTGTTGGGGGAAAAAAGAAAATCCTAACCTGCACAGTTCGCGGCGACTGCACTAGCCAGGTGGCCCTTATTTCACAGCTCAAAGACCCTCTGCCATACACCGCAAGGCACTATATTGGCAGTAAATGAGTTTGACAGTGACAGATAAACGGTGACTTATGAAAATTAAGATAAGAGCGATTTAGAGACATCCAACTGGGAGGCGTCAAATATATTAGATAGACGCATTTGAGCAATTTATAATCGGTTAGCGTGTCTTGTATTATCTGCGTTGTCACTATTTGTTAATTAAATGTATCAATCAATAACTAATAATTTGATTATCAGTAGATTTTCGTCTACCGAAGATATCATACTTGTGTAAATATTTCGTTAGTTAGTTAGTTAGTTGGTCGACAGATCATCCTCGTTGCACATCGGACCATTCAGTCCATAAGTGCTCGGATCCCCTCCTCAGCAAATCCCGCAGCGTGTAGCGGCTAACGACGCCAGTTCTGTGTTGGTTTATCAATCTTCTTTGGCTTCCTGCGTAGTGTTCTTGTTTGGCCACCCCTCTTTTAATTTGCTGCTCTCGCAGTCTGGCCATTGTTGTAGATTCACAGTCATCACTTGGTTCTTGCAAAAGTCTCACTTCTCGTAGAGCATTCAGAATGTCAGCCTGGTCCATGGCGCGTCCGCCCTCCACAGTAGCCTCACCTGCGAGCTTGTCAGCCCGCTCATTTCCTTGTACTCCCGCATGACCTGGCACGAAGATGAAACTAATCTTTGCCAGCCGAGACCGCTCCAGAGGCAGCAACCATTCTCTTCGGATCGACCCCTCCTCTATCCTCTTGATCATGTTCATTGAGTCGCTAAGGAAACAAGCCCTAGTGAATGTCTGTGTCTCGAGCCATGTTATTGCTTTACTTACTGCCATGACTTCCATGGTCAGGCTACTTGTGGTTTCAGTGAAACCACCAGAGTCCTCCTTCACAATTCTCCCTCCGGCCCGAGCTGTAAAGGCCCATGAGCTTCTCACATGTCGGACGACCGACCCATCTGTGTAGATGACCGCGTCACTGTCTAGCGAATTCTCGAAAATCAACGCTTGTACTTCAGCCTCCACAGCAGCCGGATTTCCTTGTCTGCATTTTCTATCTAGTTGGATGCAAACTGAAAAGGATGTGCAGAAGTCTGTTGGCACTTGCACCCACTCCTCGCCAGGTTCTAAGTCCTCCAGTGAACACACCTGTTGAAGAATGTCTTCGGCTTGACCCATCCACGACCGTCCTCTTTTTAACCTGCTGCCCTTCACCTTCCTAATTTCACTATGCAGTGGATGCTGTGTGTTTGCGTTAATTCTGAGGTAGGCGCGTGCCCTGCAAACTTGCATTCTCTCTTCAATGGTTGGAAAATCAAGAAGGTAGCGCATCGCCCTGCATGCTGTATCTCTTGTACATCCAAGAATAATGCGCATAGCTTCATTCTGTATCCTTTCCATCCTTTCTATCTGCTTATGGCTGACAGTCAGGATTGCCATTGCATACTCCAAAACAGACATGACCAGCCCCTCGTACAGAAGACATATTTCGTGGTGTTCATTAATCTGCACACCGCAAGGGACGCCATTAAAAATTTGGAGCGTTTCCGGTTAGTTGAAACGGATCGCCGAGTGGTCGTTGTGGCTTTCTTCTATTTTCATGTTGCATTTCTCGTTATGAAAGGATAAACCCGAATAACTTTTATTCATCATGCCTAAGTAAGTTTATTTGTATGTTTTGTTTGTGATGTAGTAAAATTGTGTGTAGATATATTCATAATATTGTGCTGTCAAGTTGCGTAAATAGATTTGTTCATGGCTACGGTTTGGCGTCCCCTGCCGTGGCACTCGCTGACTGAAACAAATGTGGGATGATGGTAGGTTAGGTGGGAGCTAGTTAGAGAGACAGAAGCTGAGATCTAGACTAGAATGAATTACTAACAGATTATTTAACAAATAAGTTTGTCTGTCATATTGAAGGGAGAAAGGTGTCCACTTGCTTAAACTATTTTTTTAAAATAAATAAACAAAAAAAAAATATTGAGTGAATGACTGAACGAAGTAAAAACGACAAGGTGGAATAAATAAGTGCGAAATATATAAAATGAAATTGTTGCAACAAAATCTCCCCCCCCCCCCCCTGATGTTTTTCTAAGGCTTTTAATGCCGCCTTTCTTGATGAAGTTATTATAGTTTTGTTCTAGCGCTGCGAAAGGGTTACGGATGCAGTTATGGCACCCATGTCCGAAACACAACTGTGGGCGATTTGGCAGCAGACCGTCTTACGTTGGTATATTATGAAATGGTATGGGTGTCGGTCGTTCAGAAAGCAATGGTAAACTACTGAATGTAAACTTGCCCAGGAATCATGAAAACCCAGAAATGCTGGGGTTGACTGCTAAGTTCTGTAAAGGATATGCAACTACCTTTAACTATGTTCTATATATACGATCAACATTGGGTATTCACAAATTTTTGTAGTATATCAGTTTATCTCATATATATCCAGTTTTGAGTTGAAATAATCTACTTAACATGCACATAAACTGTTCTTGCTTTAAATTTATGTATCGACTTGCACCTCACTAAAAAGCTTTTTTGTGAAGTGAAGAAATAACTATTTTGCAATGTATGAGAATCACTCGTTGCGTCCTCCGTTACATGTGCTTTGACAAAGTTTCTATCTGTTTTGCTTTTCTGTCATCTTTTCTAGCCTGTTACTAATTAAGCAGCAAACAAAACATTTGATTGTTTTAATTCATGTTTTGATCATATTTAGTAAGTAAAATATTGTTTTTAGAAGAAAGAGAACACCGGATGGATAGAAAGAGCAATTCAATGCAATCTTGAAAAATGTTAACTCACAAAAGAAAAAAAGAAAACTGGTTGCTCTCATCAGAAGAAGACAGTCCACAATCTTTGGTTATGTCAAGAGAAAGGGAAATTTAGTTGGAGTATGTCGTCACATTGTGAAAGTTGCAGAAGAGAGGCAGGGGGAGACCAATAGCGGGTTAAATTCCTACACCGGAAAGTTGGACTAAAATGTTGACTTCTTGTCCTTGACTTGAGGGGGGGGGGGGGGGGGGGGGGGGGGGGAGAAGTCTTAAATTACAAGTACGCCGGAGTGGGTTTGCCTGGTAATATGGAAAGCAAAAATAGCCCAGTGCACTAGAAGTCTTGAAGTCTTATGAAATATTTAAATCCATCCACCCCAACCAAGCCCTCTTATGGTCACCAGTAGGGAAAAGAAAACGGGGAAGACCAAGAGAGACCCTGCGTAGAACCATCATCAGAGAAGGCTCATTCAACAGCCAAGTGAACATCCAGCATCTACAACAGGTAGCAGCGAACCGCCGGACATGGAGAGCCATGACTTCTGCCCTATGCGCCGCCTTAGGCTCAAGAGGAAAGACTAAGTAACTAAGCACTAGAAGTATTAGCACATGTATGGACTATGCTTGAACAAAAACAAAACGCAGACTTATCAGAAAATCTGGAATGCCAGCCTCATTGCATAATGAATGCTAAAGAGGATAAAGAATTAGTGTTCTGTTCATATGTTTTCAGGTTCTCTAGAATGAAAATAAGCTTTAGGGTTAGTCTTAGCAGTTAAACATAGCGGTAATAAAAATTAAATAAACAAATAACACAGTATAGGTGCTAATGCTGTTAAGCAAAAGCGCCCCCCCCCCCCCCCCCAATTTGGATTGAATTCAGAGATTCAGAAACTTGCATTTATCATTGTGATTAATTTGTTTCTTACAGGTATTACTGTGACTACTGTGACACTTATTTGACACACGATTCCGTAAGTTTTGAATTTATTTTCCTTGTTTTTTGTAGTCTGTTATTATGTGTTGCCAAATCAGGTGTTTTATTTACTTGTATATAAACTGATGTGTTTCCTGTTATATCTATCAACTGTTTTACTTAAATGTTTTTATATTTGGGGTTGTTATAGTTAATGTGTAACAGTATGTTTTTATATTTAAATATTTGTCATTAGAAACAATGAAGTCTGACAAAGTCTGGAAAAAACATTACTGAATGAGATCAAAGTTAGATAACTCTAAATCCTTGTTGTATGATGTACTGAGTGAGGTGTCGAAGGCAAGATGCAAAAGGGGTTGTTATCTGTTTCTTGACAGACAGTTTCATTGTTTCTTCTGTCCGTTTTTGGTATTCTTGTGCTGTACTGGCACCTTGCCGCCTTGATCGATGATAGTTATTGTGCTTAAATAAAAAGGCATAATAACTTCTCCATAGCACAAAACCTGGGCTGAATTGTAGAGACAACTATTTGCCCATGCATCATGATCCCTCTCTTAGCCTGACTAGTTTACTTCAGAAAAAAGCAGCACCAATACATCTGGAACAAGACAAGCTGCTGGATCAGCTAAGCAATGCTCTTAACTGTCCACCTGTCAGAGCTTCGATCCTAGACCAACTGTCAACCAAGGCTTAGGGCCTGGTCTACCCCTGCCATGACATTTGGTCTTTGGGTTGCATTTCCTCGCACTAGGTTAAGGCTTGTACCTTCTCATTTGCGCTCCTCCGCCCGAAGCTGTTGGCACAGTGTGGGGTATCGGGTTTGGTGAGTGCCGCCCAAAATATTGTGCTGACAGAAAGCAGGTTGTGTCGTCCACTGTTATACGTAGCTCAGTCATATCTGACTAAGACTTGACTTTGGTATTCTTGTATTTTCCACATAAACCACATTTCTGCTGTCATCAGATTTTTCCTGGCATCTGCCTTACCCACCTCTCTATCTCTGTAACCTCCCCTTTCTTTACTTTTTGTCCATCCCACTTGTGTCATTACTATATAGATTGACCTATCAGATTATTGCCAGATGTTTCTTGGCTTGTCTGTATATTGTCCAGGCTTCATGGGGAGCTGCGGGGTGCAGAGGCTAGCACACACACTTAGCCCGGTGGTCTTTTGTTCAGATACCCCAAGGAGGTGGGGATTGTTTAATATTTCCCCGTGATTCCCGCCAGGTCGACCCAGCCTGAAATGGGTAATAAAGGCAGCGGGTATAATATGACCACAGCACCCATCGAGTACATATTGGTCTGCTATAAAACTATGGTGTCAGTACCAATTTCCATAGGCCCCCAAAGCCTGTTGTACTCAAGGAATGTTCTGGGAAACAAAGGCAGAAGTCTTGACATCCCCACAGAGCCCATCGGGTAACAATTGGTATATTATAAAATTATGGGGCAAGCACCATATACCATTAGGCCTCGGAGTCTGTTATTAATCACAAGCATTAATCAGTAAAGACTTTCTATACATGAATCACATCTCTTCTGGCATTAGATATTTCTTTCCTTATCTGTTTCTTGTCCAAATCTCACAAGCATTCATCATTAATGAATTTCTGTACAGAAATCACATCTCTTCTGGCATTAGATATTTCTTTCCTTATCTGTTTCTTGTCCAGATCTCACAAGCATTCATCATTAATGAATTTCTGTACAGAAATCTCATCTCTTCTGGCATTATATGTTTCTCTCGGTGTCTGTTTCTTGTCCAGGTCTCACGTGCAAAGAATTATTCCATATACTTTAATGTCATTGTATAAAACGGAATAATAGAAGTAATAGCTGCAGCAGGATAAAACAATAGGAAATAAAAACTTCTGCTCTGGCTTCCTAGCAACGAAGGATGTGTAATGGCCTAGCAACAGGTCACACCTAGACTTTTTCTGTTTGTGTTTTACTGTTACATGTATTACATGTTCTAATTTCATATTTTTCTTTACATCTATTTGTGTTGTTCCTGAGGAAGATTAGTATAATCTAAACGTTGATTCGTTGTGTCATAGTATACTTATTTTTATATTGTTTTTTTTTAAAATTGTTTTTTATTTCCCCCCTGTGATTTACATTTGCCATTGTGGGGTTTGTTGTAGGGTATGTACACTGTGTTTGTGTTTAGTGTCTCTCACTTTTTCGCAGGAATGACCATACCTAACTGTTTTTATTTCCTATACAAAGAAATGCATTTTTGCTGCTTTTCAATTTTATGTTATGGTGCTGTTTTTGATTTTTTTTTTTACACAGCCATCAGTACGCAAAACACACTGTAGTGGGAGAAAACACAAAGAAAATGTACGACTCTATTATCAGAAATGGCTGGAAGAGCAAGTTCAAAAGCTGGTTGATGATACAAGTAAGAACTCATTTTGTAAATGAATTTGTGGTATTGTTATTATAACTTTTTAATGTTCAGAAGGGCTTGCAAAATTTGTTTCATTACATAATCCGAACACAAATTACTTCATGTGCATGTGGTGATGGAATATATAGAGAACGGAATTGCTGCTGGGGTAGCCAGATGTTTTTAGCATTTCTGGCCAAACATAAATAGTGAGAAGACAAACAACATGTTTGGGGCACAAGGGGGGAGGGAAGCACATATCACATGCTGCTTGGAACTGATAGAGTTGTTGACTTTGTGGCATTAATTATTAATTAACTTGTAGTGTTGATTATTAATGAGCATTTGATGTTGACTATTATTAATCCACATGGAGGAACTACATAGATCTTGTGATTATCACGGCCTACTGGATAGACTCAGTCTTGTACTATTCCCCTACTCCATGTCTGGTGTCTGTCTTCGTGATCATTGACTCCTGCCTCTCCTTCCAGTAACTGTCTTCCATTGCTGCTTCCATTGCTGCTTTTGTCTGAGCCACTTCATGTGGTATGTCCTCTGCAGGTCATGATAATCAACCCCCAACCCCTGGTTGATTTTTTGGCAAAGTTTATGTTAAGTAGTTTGCCATGGCTTTCTTAACAGGAAGTCAGTGTAGGGAGTGATCCTCTTACCCCGCCATCAGCATGCTGAAGTTCAAGCACACTGAGCCCCCAGACCATGCAGACAGCTTTCTAAGCCGTGACGTTTAATATACCAATGTATTTCTATTCTGAGACATGATGCTGATTAGCCAGTTGTTGTTTTCAGTATTCAGATCTGGTTGAATGCTAGTATTGTTCTTTTTTGTTTTACAGTATTCACAGAATTGTTATATTATATCTAACAATGACATATCAATAATATTAAATGTATATTGAATTGTATTTTTCAGCTGCAGCGTTCCAGGCAGGAAAGATCAACACCAACCCATTCACAGCTCCAATGGCACCCATGCCAGGGGGCCCCATGATCCCCCCACCTGGTGCACGTAAGTCTCCTTCAGCCTTCCTCACTCACTCTCCAGCCTTCCTCACTCACTCTCCAGCCTTCTTCACTCATTCTGCAGCCTTTCTCACTCTCCAGCCTTCCTCACTCACTCTCCAGCAGTGTGCTTCTTCTTGTGTTCTTTCTGAAACCACTATACAAAATAATCATGTTGAACATATTTGTGTTAGCAGGAAGTAGAGATCATCTCTGTATGACATACAAGTTTTTAGAGGTACATGTGTAGATTCAGATCACCATCTGCTGATAAGTAATATTTCTTTTTGCGCTCGCTCGCTTTGAACTCAAGTGTAGTCCATACACATTATTTATAGTAGTTATGGACTGAATTTTGCGTGTGGATTAGCTTTCCCTATTAACAGTGTCCCTCACCATCACGCGAACCCACTCCAACTTCAGAGGTACTTGTAATTAACACCCCCAAGTCAAAGACGACAGGTCAACATTTTAGTCCAGCTGTCCGGTGTAGGGGATGAGCCGCTTACCTCGGCATCAGCACACCGGATGTTTAAGAACATGTTTTTATCCATTCGGCCATGCTGACCTGCGATAAGTAATAGTAAGTTGAAACTGAAGCGATACGTAACATTATAACATGGAAACCGGTACAACAGAGGATATCTCAGAAATTCAGCAACCAAGGAACAGTTGGTGGTCACCCAAGATCCTGCAACAGTTAGTTAAAGTGAATACAGATGATGGAGGGCAACAAGTTGAAAGCATCTTCAGCAAATCATGTAAAGAAGTCCTTGGGATAGGGGAACGAAAACAAAGCAAAAGTATGGCTGGAAACCCATAGAGAATAGAGGAAAGGGAGAAAAAAAAAAGATTAATAATAGCAGAATCGGAGCGACTAAAGTCAGAGCCCAATGAAAAGTACACAGAAGCTAATAAATAATTAGACAGGGCAGATAGCAGATGTTATTTAGATGGTCTTTATGAGAGGCAGAAGAAGCTGCAGCGAATGGGAACCTCCTCAAAGACCTGTAATTTGAGCACCGCAAGGAAAATACCAATAGAAACATGTTTCTCTTCTCATAATGTGGCAAACAAATTATGGATGCCCCTATCCAGTGTTTTGAATCTCTATCAAAACATAAATGGATGTTAAAAAATAGTAATGGGAAAGTTCTCTCAAACATAAAGTTCTGAAAAAAAGTCAAGAAAGAACCTCCAGCTATCCAGCCTACAGAAGTGGCACTGGGTATCAACTGAGAAATCTTCTAAAACAGAAGTTAGAAAAACCAGCAAACTTCTGATGGATGGGAAATCTACTGGTCCAAACAGTATCCCAATTCAAGCAGTTGAAACCAATATGAACACCAGTGACATTTTTGAGAGCATGCATCATTCCTATGGAAACATACAGATGTAAGTCACAGACCATTTTGCAATCATTAAAGATAATTGGGGTTTGTGAGCTGTAATGTTGCAGATAAATTCTTAGAATATTGTACACTAAGAACTGGGAAGGTTAACCCGGTCAACAAATGCCCGCAGAAGTCGGATGTGTCGGCCTAACGGCGCAAGAACGCAGCTCTGCTGTAAACAGGCACAACGCAATCACGTCCGAAAAAAAACTCCGGATGAACGAAGAAGAAGAAGAAGAAGTACACTAAGAAAAAAGAAAACTTGACATACTACAAAATCTGAACATCGATGAAAACTCGCTCATAAACAGCACCATGTCTCGGAACTTGAAATAAATAATAAATAAGTTTCCTGCGATGTGATAGAGCCATCACAGTTTGAAGGCAAGAGAGCGAGAAGGAATAAGCAGCCATATTTTCCCTAACTTTTGGCAAGCGATGAGTCTAGACGTCGAACCCAACTGCTCATGGCATTACCAGCACAGCTCAGCTGCAATGATTTGGGAGAGGGCTGCGTCCTTCGGCTCATGAGTGAAAATTTTCGGAGACTTCTGGGGGTCATTAATAGAGCTAAGTAGTTCGTGCTTTGTGCGACGCTTTCCGCGCTGCGGACAGAGACCAAGCCATATGGGATTAATAACCCAGTGCAATAAAGTCAACCCTGTTGACTTTTAAGCGACTTTTTAAGTGATTTGGGAGTTTTGGAGCACATGGTTCAAGGAAGAATAGGCCGGAGTTGAGCAGCACGAAGAACACATGGCATTGATGACACGTTGGGCGTGAACATGTCTAAGGCATGGTTCCTGCTACATCATGATGATGATAAACACCTAAACAAAATGACTGCACAAATTATTCAGCTGACTCTGGGACACTAAAGAAATACCAGCAGACTAGGCCAAAGAATATCTGGTGAAGTTGTCATAATAAGGGGACCTGCAAACATAGAGGAATGTTGCTTTTATCATTTCCTGGGGAAATTTTAAGCAGGATCATTCTGGGTTGTGCTATTGGCAAACATCTAAGAGGATGATTGGGGGGGGGGGGGGCTGCTTCATGATCACTTGTCACAATAGGTGCATTCATGTGCAGTGCGCTTCAGCAACCATCAGCATTCCTACACTCCAGCTTCTGCGGGATGAGACAAAGCACATATGGATGTGTCCCGAGAGAAGTAATGATGATTCTGGTTCATCGGTCACATATCAGGGTACGCTGTTCACATCATCTGCTGTCTTACCAGAAACATTGCCAGTGAAAGCTGTCCACGTAGAGATTGATGCTGAATTTGTTTTTACCTCCTGAAAATATTCTAAAATGGGTACGTTTAATTGTCCTGGGAAGTAAGGGAGTCATGCGTGGTATTCGTCACATCACCTATCAAGTGCTGATTGGTCTATCCAAATATGGGGCGAGCACGACAAACTTAACATGCCTCAAGGTCTATACAAGGGTGCCTTACTTTACTTTTGCTTGTACTGAAAACTGTTAATGTGTCGTAGGCATGCTGTTTCCACATGAATCTTTGTAGATTTTCAGTTTCCACATGAATCTTTGTAGATTTGCAGTTTCCACATGGATCATTGTAGAATTGCAGTTTCCACATGGATGATTATAACTTTGCAGTTTCCACATGAATGATTGTAGATTTGCAGTTTTCACATGAATGATTGTGTAGTTGCAGTTTCCACAGGCATGATGTTGGATTTGCAGTTTCCACATGAATAATTGTGGAATTGCAGTTTCCACATGAATAATTGTGGAATTGCAGTTTCCACATGAATAATTGTGGAATTGCAGTTTCCACATGAATGATTATAGATTTACAGTATTCACATGAATTTTTATAGATTTGCAGTTTCTACATAAATGATTGTAGATTTGCAGTTTTCACATGGCTATGACCATTGTTCTTCCACAGCCGGGCTTGCTAAGCCTATCATTGGACCACCAGGGATGCCAGGACCGATGGGTCTACTCAGAGGGCCCATGCCAGGACCCCCTGGTCCTGTGGGTCCTGGAGGTCCCATGATGCCAATGATGGGGCCTGGACCGATGGGGCCAATGATGCCAGGTTTGTGTCTTAACCTAGGTAGTTGCATGTTTCATGTCTTGTCTACTGCACTTATATGATATCTGCGAGGGGGTTTCGGGAGTGTTAAGCGCATGACATCACGGTGCAGATGAACATGGTGATGTCATAAGGACAGTTTAAAGATGGTCGCCCCACTATTGACATGCACCAACCTTTTTTTTTAATCAGTGAAGTGGTGAAACCTATATAAATTCATCAGCAAATGAAGGTTCTGTTTGATGATGCATGCCTGTCAGTCCAGCAAATGTATGAGTGGAATAGGAAGTTCCAGAACGAAATGCGCCTGTAACCCCTTCACCAGGGAACTAGTTGATTTTTCAGAATATGCTCACACACACAAAAAACATTTAAGGTTTTCATATGAAGCCCCCTTGTATCTTGTTTCATGTCTTGTCTACTGCACTTTATATTGTTTTTGTATCAAGATAAATGGAGCTGTCTCTGTCTTGCTCTGTCTCCATCGCCACCCTCGCTCCCTGATTCACTCAGACCTTCCTACTTTCTCTCTTTCCCTGTCACCCCTGTTATCTCTCTCTCTCTCACTCACTCACTCATATACGTTTGTGTGCATGCATGAGAAAGAGAGACATTCCTTTTTGAAAATTGATTGACTACATTTTACTGGCAAGCTCTTTGTGTTTTTATTATTTTTATAGTATAATCACAAGTAAACTTACCACCAGAATTGTTTACAAGCAAAATAGAATTCCCAGAAGAAACTGTTTTGATATTGACATTCAGGTACGGCAAAGTCATAGAGGTTGCAGGACCATGACACGAGCCAACATATTGGAGCACATTTTTGTGACCTTTCGACAAATTGAATTCAAACACACTCATTGACTCCAGTCCATTAGACTTAGAGAACACACACATTGAGCTCCAGTCCAATACCCAAAGGGGAACAAATGGGCGCGGAAACAAATAATCATGCAACCTTTGAAATTGAGCCTAAATACCTGCCTCGGTAAGCAGGTGCACTAACCAGTCTGGGACCGCAAGTAGCGACAAGCAACAGTTTGCATAAATTTCACCAGAAAACCTGCTACTAGTTGCAAATAAAACCACTATGTTAAACAATATCTAAATGTGGCCATAAAGTTAACAAAGAAAATGTGTTTCGTATATTGTATTCGTGGAACAATAAATAATTGCTCAAATATACTAAGGCATTAGCAATTAAGTGGTTCCACCCAATCTTGGGCAGACAGGAAAACTTTGTTTTTAAATTCTCAGATTACCATGGAGATGACAAAATGTAACTCATTCTAACAATATCAGTGACTGTGTTTTAAGTATTTCATCCAACTGTAGAATTCATTTATGCACTTCATATGATTTATAGCTCTGCAGTATGCGCCTGACGAGATGCAGCAAAATAAGCCAGGCAATAAATTGTGCTATATATTGTTTGTGGGAATACATTGTTGTAGGGAAACCAGATCTAGACAAGCTTTCGTAGACACAGTTACAACTTAGTTATTTTAAATGTGACGAAGTCTTTGTGTTTACAAATTTGTTTCTGATTGACAGGTATGCGACCAATGGGACCTCCGATGGGTGGTCCACCAATGAGGATGATGCCAATGGGTCCAATGAGACCCATGATGCCGCCACCAAAATAGTGTTGTATGTTTATATGTATTATGGTAATGCTCTTTTATTTTGTGAACCGTTTTCTGTGCAAGACGGTTTTTATAATACAATCTATGTTAATTAACCACTGTTGCTTTTCTTGTTTCCTTTGTGAAAGTGGGATGTGTGGTGGCACGATAGTAATAATGTCATGGGTTTTTATGGTAAGATGGTGATGCTAAGCGAAGCAGTATCTATATCATGTCGCTGTCAGGCCTTCTCAACTGATGCATGACATGTTTTCTTAACAAATAACACACACATGTTGTGATTTTAACAGATTTACAGGACATGTTGGGAAATGTTAAGACAGACATGCTTCAGTTAAGAGTGGCATGCTTGAATGAAAATCTTAAAGATGGGGGAAACTATTGAATCTTTCCCCCAGGACATGCTGGTGTGTTGGGAAATGAGCAGGTGGGCAGATTGACTGGATCTACACCGCTGGGTGGGGTATAGGTGCATGATAAGGCAGATGTGTTCAGGGCTGTTTGGGATCCTGTGTGTAGCATAAATGAACAGATAAATCATCACAGCCTGGAGAGAATGGAGTGGCAGGGGGTGACCAAAGGATCTGGACAACAATCAGTACTCCGAGGAAAAGTCAAGATGTACACATAATGAGGCTACACCTGGTACATTAGTATTTGGACTCTTTCCTGGCTGTTGAAGATGAGGACAGAGCACGTATGGAAAGGTTCAGAGTGCTGTGATTGGTTGTTGACTCAACTGATGCATAGAACAGATTTGTAAGCACGTTTAAGAATTGCCTGGACTTAACATCAACAGACAAATAATAGACAGCTGTTACGGGTTTGTGGAAAGATTGTATATTTGTGGATAGATTTGTCAGAATATCTGTAGGGATTGTATGTAAATACCGTGGATATTAACAAAGATTGTTGGCTGACCCCTAGCTGTAGACTGTGAAAAACAGATTTGCCTAGGGGATAATGTGGGCAAAAACTAAAACATGTTTTGACAAATGGGAAGATATGTGGAGAAGGGAAAAAGGACGACAGCAAGAAAAAATTCTTAACTTGTGTCTTGGCTTGGAAGAGTCAATACAAGAAATGATACATGTTGTTGAAGATTGCAAGATGTGGAGAGGCATTGATCACCCAAGGCATTTTATGGTGATAATTGTGCCGTAACCACAATGAAGGTTGGTGGCAATGAATCACCAACACATGTCTGTCTCGTGCCCTGGTTGTACATTCATATTGCTGTTTGTGAATCTCTTGATGCTGTCTTCCCACTTGTATCACTGTTTACACCTTTGCTCGCCAGCCTTCAGCTTGTCCCTCCTGTATAGTTCTTATTCTTAACCATGGCTAGCGGTTGCAGATTGAACTTGAGGGTAGTCGACAGGTAGTTGTTGGTTTGGGCCTTAAGTTCTATTCCCGGCCAGCCACTCAGTGGTGATGGATTCTTTTTGTGTGTAAGCGTACAAGTGCTATGTTTTTCATATGGCCAAAACTAGACTTGGTTTTTAAATTAACACTCCGGGAAGGTTAACCTGGTCAACAAATGCCCGCAGAAGTCGGATGTGTCGGCCTAACAGCGCAAGAACGCAGCTCTGCTGTAAACAGGCACAACGCAATCATGTCCGAAAAAAAAACTCCGGATGAACGAAGAAGAAGAAATTAATACTTTTTTATCTTCTATTAAAATTTATGTATTTGTTTTGTTTCAATACAAATAAATATCTGCCAAAGTCCTAGAGGAGTCTAAATATTTAACAGACCTTTAGTAACTTTCTGTCGTTCTACAAGATCTGAACATCAAAGACAACTGGCACATCAACAGAATCCATCCATCATGTGCCATGCTGGTAAACATGGGCAGTCATGATTCGCCATTTCACTCAATCACCAAAGTCATGGATCAGCTCAGTGTTCTTGTCTCGACCACGCCATGTTGCCAAGCCATCCGGGTATGTACTTCTCTGCCTTCCCCTTGATCTTGCCAGTTGTCACAAAGTTCTCCAATTTATTTTTTCTCAAAAACAGCATCATATCTCGAAAATATATGAAAAATCGAACATGACAGTGGACTTAACACAATAACAGAAGGCATTGTTCCTGGAAGAAGGCTGAGATTGACCTAAGGGAAGGTGGACATGGGACATTAAAGACACCCTGCGTATCAAAATGTAAGCGGCAACTGGCCACAGAGCCGGTTTCTTCACCTAAAAACCCCGAAAAATGTCCCATACCAATTTTATGAAAATTAAAGCAATTGAAACGTTTATGGATTCAAACAGATTGAACAGAAATTGGGAGCAGTGGCGTCACTGGGGTTGGTGTCACCCAGTGCGGTAAACTCTTGGTGTCACCCCTCTAGACTTTCACCATGGTCTTCTTCCGAGTGTTCCTGTACCATATATAATCGCATATAGTAATGTTTGTAAAATAAGTCAAAAAGTTAATAAGGACATAAGAAAGAAAACAAATTGAACAATATAACTTCAATACTTCAGGTAAAACATAAATAAAGAACTTCGACAAACTCGGACAAAGTTAAATTTTTGTTATTTTGCTATGTCTGCTTTGTCAAATTTGCAATTTTGTTATTTTGGTGTCACCCCTTGATGGTGTCACCCGGTGTGGCCCGCACCCCCCTAGTGACGCCCCTGGTTGGGAGTATCAACAACATGATTATTTCCTGTGACAACATATTAATGTGAAACTGGGATTTTTAACAAATCAGCTGAAAAGCACATGTCCACCTTTGAATATTATTAGTTAGTTGCCGTTTCAACTTCATGGCAAAGGGTCATCCCATAATGCTCTGTTCCTGTGCCAGTGAATATCACACAACATACTCCTCACTGTACCATGTGCAAAGTGGAACAGGCAGCAATCCTGACAAACCAACAACAAACAGGCATACATGCATAAGGTCACTGCCAGAATGCCATGACAACAGTCCGCCACTAAAATTACAGTTGATCATCGATAGAAATGGGAGTAGCTAGAAAACCTAAAGCTGCACACACATGCATTACTACTTGAGACAAAACCAGCTAATTCACCAAACGGATGGCCACCATTTTTCTGAACATGCAGTTCACAATATATATCATCACAGACAAATGTAAAAGCATTCTACATTAAATCTACAGCTCAGTGTCGATCCACACACATAACTTAGTAGCTGGGTGACGGAACCATGCATTACCAGTCCTAAATGAGGAAAACGCATAAGCAGATTGTAGTCAAATCAAAAACACGCCACAGGCCTATCCGCCATCTTGTTACAGAAGAATGTTTCATCACTGGAAGAAATAGAGAACAAACAGACCTACTCTACAAGATCTCAATATTGAAGAAAAAAAGGTTGGTTATTAAGACCCCCCCCCCCCCCCCCCCCCCCACCCCAAAAAAAAAATTGAGGAAAATGAATGTGTGTGAATATATTCTGAAGTAGAGAACAAATGTACCATCTTTTGCTGTAGTCACCACTGCATTCAATGCAAGTCCCCCAATGCGGATAACGTGCTTGGATTCCTGTAGAAAAAAATTCTCTTTGTCATGTGTGTAATCACTCAAGCACCACATGCTGTACTTCTTCATCGGATTGAAAAGTTTTGAAACTCTCTACTCCACTCATACACTTGCTGGACTGACAGGCATGCATCACTATACTGGACTTTAATTCGCCGATACATTTCTATAGGTTTCACCTCTTCACTGATCAGAAAACGAATAACAGAAAGCTGCTCCTCTTTGGCGCATGTCAAAAGTGGGACGGACATCTGTAAACTGTACTTATGACGTCACAGTGTTCGTCTGCACCGTGATTCCACGTGCCCAACACTCTTGACACCCTTAACCCAACATTGACATGTTACAAAGCAATGGCATGGTTGTTGTAATTTCACCATTTTAAGGTTTTCATTTGAAGCGCCCTCGTACTGCACACAGGAAAATCCGTTGAATGATGATGACCCATTTTATGGAGCTGGGGCAACCTCCAGAGACGTACTTGTTGGGAGGGGGGGGGGGGAAATCCGACCACAGCCGTAAGAGTTTTAAGTGTTAGATTTCGCATTTAACATGTCCCAACGTACTCACATATGTCCATTTTGCACTCAAACTAGAATAGCCAGACCACCTCGAGAGATCTTCATAAATAGCGTCAATAAAAACTGAGAGTAAAGAAATAATCAGGTTTTGGAGCGAGAGGGCGCAGAATGATACATTAGGTTTGGTTTCGGGGCTTGGAGGGTAAGCACCAAGTGGTCACAATTTATGAGTGCATTGGCTCCCCTGCTTTCTCTCTTCCCCGGGCGAGTCGCTCATATATTAAGAAGTTAGATCCTCGTAAAGGGAGCTGCGAAGGTTGAACAGATCAATAGAATTCTACAGTGGAGGGCTGATTCTAGTCAGCAAGGAAGCTGTATCGATCGATCGATCTTCAGTTAGCATGGTATAGTGAACCAAAACTTCTCTCATTCTCATACAGTCACAAGCCCGCTCTCTTCCAATAATGACATAACGCGGGAATCCCGTCCGGTGTGATTCTTTTTTGTCGTCCATGTCTATTTAACTCTTTCTACATCAAGATACATAAGTGTTTAGTTCAGTGTTTCCCAACGTGGAGAAACTCAGCTCAGTGCACGAACTCCGTAGCACCCAGCGAGGGTCCTGAAATACTTGGGGTAGATTTTTAACTCAAAATTTTGCCCGGGCAATGCCGTTAGGCTACTCTATTTCGATTTCCAACTGCCAAGGGATTTTTTACGTGCGCAATAATACACACGGGTGTCCGATCTCCCTAAAATATGAAAACTTCTCGAATAAACCACTCGAAAAACATAAGTGTTTATTTGTTGCTCTTTACGTTATGCACTTTTATGAACACATTCTATCCCAACTTGTTAAATCATTCTATATCCTAGTTGCTGCATTAACTCCGTCTGTCCCGAACAAACAAACGCGCCTAAGCGTTACGGCTTTTCTGAAATAATGTCTCTTTCTACTTCCATTTTATCTTATCCCAGTGTGGAATCCATGATCATTACTGCACTACAGCGGCTAGAAGAGTGTGATATAGACTAATTGCTGCCCGTCGTTAATGCAGAGATGGCACCTTTTTCTGTATTGTTTTGAGAGGTTTTCATATTTTAGGGAATTCGTGCCGAACATGACATTCATTGAATACCCCCCCCCCCCCCCCCCCCCCCCCCCCCCACATTCCTCTCCTCAAACAAGAGGAAATCAGCAAAAATATTACAGATCCACGACTCTGGTGATCGAGTGAGATGGCAGAACATGACCGCCCACGCTTACCGGCATGACACATGATGGATGGATGGATGGATTACAGATGGACATACAAGAAACAAATTAGATATACACGTGGGCATCTTTCATTATAGCACTTGTATGTTTCACTTTATTTCTCAAGATAATTTCCCCCAACACTTGGACATTTATCTCATCGCTGCTTGGAAACCTGTAGTACAGACGTAGGTGCCTTGCTATCTCAGCCACATTCGCATCTCATCTCACATTCAACATCTGCACCATCAAACTTTTCATCCAAAGTGAGCTTTTAGTGGACTAAACGGATAACATTAGAGACAGAAGGAGGATGATGCCACCCGATTCGTTCATGAGTTATTTGAGCTATGTCGCATTGTCGTGACTGGGCATTTTTATCAAAATTGCACCCCTAAGAATAAACATACCATCATAAGCTAAACGCTGTTGCCTACGAATGACACCTTTACGAACTATCCACTATCTGTGGCTTCCATACATCTGTTTCTTACTGACCTTTCTTCGTATTTCTTAAACAGAATCTGAACTTTGTGTTGTTATCCCATTACTCCTCCCCCGTTCAACCTCAGAAGAGAAGTTATAATCAGGGCCCACCAAAGCCTCAGATTAATAACCATGAGATTGATTAAGTCACATTTCGGATATTGATTTGAAAGGCATTATTGTCTATAAGGGGGGGGGGGGTGTAATGTTAATAGCTACGTTGCTTAGATCAATCAATCAATCAGGTGCCGTCTCCGCAATGAATGTTGGCTGCAATGGATCTCCAACACCGTCTGTCTCTTGCCTTGACTGTACATTCTGTCAGGCTGATGTTCGTCCATCTCTTGATGTTATCCTCCTACTTGTATCGTTGTCTACCTCTTGCCCTCAACCTTGCCTTCCAGTATGGTTTTTATAAGAGTATCATGTCTTTTAACGTGACCAAAATATTTCACTTGTCTCCTGTTTATTTCTTTCATCAACTCTCTCTTCATTCCCAGTTTTTCTAGGACCTCTGTATTTGATTGTTTTTGTTTCCATGAAATACGACCTATTCGTCTGTATATCCACATCTCCTGGGCTTCTATGCGACTTTCTAGTTGCTTGTTCAATGTCCAGGCTTCCGAGCCATACAGTAGAGTTGAATATACGCAGCATTTGATTGTTTAGATAGAAAGTATCTTATCAAATTATGATTCATTCGTTTATAATTAGTTTCGTAAAACTTCTTATTCTGCTTGATCGTTCATTTGCTTAAAATGTATTGTCTATATCTGAAATTCTTCTGAATTATGTAACTCTGTATTTATTGCAATCCCAAAGAAATTAGGAGCCTTGGAATGTGATCAACATAGAACAATTAGTATAATGAGTCACATCACAAAGATTTTGTTACGAATTATCATGCAAAGAGTGAGGAAGAAAATACAACCTGAAATAGGGGAAGAACAATGTGGGTTTGTAGAAGGAAAGGGTACAGTAAATGCTGTGTATATGCTGCGAACAGTTATTGATTGAACGTGCTATAGAAGTAAACAAAGATATACATCTTTGCTTTATTGACTACACAAAAGCTTTTGATAGAGTTAGACATGCCAACATGGTGGATATGCTAGCAGATCTACAAATTGATGGGAAAGACATTAGACTTATAAAAAACATATATTGGAAACAACCCATAAGGATTGATAATGAAGGGGGACAATATCAATCTACTAAGAGAGGTGTTGGGCAGGGATGTGTAATGTCTCCAGATCTTTTTTCCCTATACAGTGAAAATATTTTCAGAAATGTGGAAGATATAACTGGAATCATCACTGGAGTACGAAACATCAATAACATTAGATATGCAGATGATACAGTATTGATTGCAGACAATGCACAGGATCTGCAACTATTAGTAGACGCGGTTATTGTACACAGTGAGCAGCTGGGGTTGGAATTAAATTGTAAGAAGACACAGGTAATGGTAGTCACTAGGAAGAACGAAGTAACACAATGTAATATACAAGTAAATGGGAATATTCTTCAACAAGTGAATCGGTACAATTATCTCGGAACAGTCATAACATCTGATGGGAGATGCCTTGAAGAGATTAGAACAAGAATCGCCATGGCGAAAGTAGCCTTAAGCAAGATGAAAAACATTCTGACCAATACAAAGATGTCAATTGAAACGAGAAAAAGAGTGTTGAGGGGGTACATAGAGCCTGTTCTTTTGTATGGATGTGAAACTTGGACAATGTGCAGTCAAGCTGAAAAACATCTGATGGCTGCAGAAATGTGGTTTCTGAGGAAAATGCAAAGAGTACCACGGACAGATAGAAAAACCTATGACCAAGTACTACAGGAGACACATGAAAATCGTAAATTGATTAGAGCAATTAGACGAAGATAGTCAAAAAATTTTGGACATGTTATGAGAAGAAATGGATTGGAGAACTTAGTGACAACTGGCAAGATCAAGGGGAACAGACCAAGAGGAAGACCGAGAGGAAAATACCTGGATGGCTTGGCCACATGGCATGGACGAGACAGGAACTCTGAGCTGATCCACGACTCTGGTGATCGAGTGAAATGGCGAATCATGACCGCCCACGCTTTCCGGCATGGCACATGATTGATTGATTGATATCTTAAATGTTGTCTCTTGTATAATCTTCGCGGTATTTTTGAGCTTATTCAGTGGCCCACAGTTTACCTTCCATTGTTGTTTTTGTAGGTCAGATATGTCTATTTGCCTAGATATGTCGTATTTCCACATGTGCAAATGGCTAATTCGACAATATTCTGAGGCAAAGAATAATGATTTGTTCTGGTCTGTCTAAAAAAATGATAATCGTTGTGTGCTGGTGTTGGTGGCATTCTAATTGATTTTATGATTCTTTTCGTTTGCATAAAATAACTGAAAGTGCTTCTCTCCCTTCCCCATGTCGTTACACGTAATGACAACGAGATGAAAGTGACGAATCGAAACTAAATCCATTATTTGTAAATGTAAGATGCGATGACAGTTCTTAGAACGTAACTACCTAATTAAACAAAGATCTAGCTAATGTAATAATTATTAGATGCTTTAGATATAGTGTTTCGTAAACGTTATCGGTCAGAATTCATATCTTCAAGCCATTGGCGTATCCGAATGTCACGAGTAGAGTTGTGACTATCACACTTGTATGAAAGCATGTTGGTGGGCAAGCCGATGTTGCCTTTGCCGCGGTCTTTCAACAAGTCTTCAGCTTGGGCGCCCATCTCCTCCTTCAAGTGTAGCTCGTAGAGAGAATCGGGTTTGCTGTTGGTCACGGAGGCTGAGGTGGATTCTGACTTCCCTGCCAAACTACTTGATGAGCTGGCCTCAACGTGAGTGGTTCTCACGCCCAGATTATAGCCTTTGGTCGTGTTGTCTGCAGTGATGAGATCGCCGAGGGATTGCGAGGATCTGGCACAAAGTTCAGCCGAAGGATCTTCGTCTGGATAAGACATAAAGCGTCTTAGCTGCGCTGGTTTAAACCGCCCCTTGTCTGATTCTGCCAGGGATTGATCTTTATCGGAGTCTGAATCACTTAACAGACCTATACTCCTCGCTGTACACTCGCTGTTCAAAGACAACGCACTGCCAACACGACTGCCCGAAGTGAGGACTTTGAGACAACTATTTGAAGAATCTATCGTCTGCACTTTCTCCCACTGGTAAAACAACTGTTCTTTAGTGTTAATATTGGAATCCACGGATTTCCGGAGAGTTCGGGGTGAGCAGAAGACCTCTATGTGGTTATCGAAACCAACACCCGGCATCAGTCCAGGAGAAATTCCTGTTGGAAGACCGATATCAGAGGAAGACCTAACCGGCATGTGGGCACAGGTCCCGGTACACAGATACCTAGTACCCACTCTGCTTTCCCCATTTTCCTTGTTTGCCACATCTTCAGGAACACTTCCCGAGTACCCCGAGGCTAAAGTATTTGAGCACAGCGATGTCTGCAGGGATGATGGCAAAGACGATGATGTTTTCCTTTTCTGATCTAAGATGATTTTGGGAATATCAGTTGTTTCCCCGGGTTTCGGAGAGGACGAAGACCGCCTCTTTGTGCCGTCAGTTACCCGCGAATCGCTTGGTGTTGACATCTTTAGTTTGGCAGTTAAGTTTACATCCTAGGTCAAGGACGTATACATCCAAGTTTAAGGAGGCTGTAGTCTCCCGTAGAAGAGTGTTCGAGTGTATTCTGTCAACTTGTTGCAATGTAAGGAAGTTTGGTTTCACCTTCAAATGTTGCCCATTCAAAGAGTACAATCAGAAGTCAAAGGCTCCTAGGGAAATGTCAAATAGGTTAGTTTAGTACGACATAAAGTGACTACATACAGACATGATAGCTTGGGCAGGCAGACGAGTGAAAGATAAACATATTGACAGATAAACATATTGAAAGCAGACATATTAACAGATTTACTGACAGTTAAACATACTGACTAACAGATACACACACACACTGACTGACAGAAAGGCATATAGACAGACAGACTACCCGGGAAGCCGGGGCTTAAGTATGTGAGCACAACGATGTCAGTAATTATGCTAAATACAGACAGACAGACAGACAGACAGACAGACAGACAGACAGACAGACAGACAGACAGACAGACAGACAGACAGACAGACATAAATTTGGTGGGTTAGAAGGATAGAATGATAGATCACCAGACAAACAGTGTCTTTTAAAACAGTGAACAACTATAGTGCTTTCAGAAATGTTTGCCGCCGTATAAACATCCATAATTCAGTAACCAACTGAGGGAAAATTATGAGATTTAGCATATAATCTTATCATTATGTAAACCCAACAAAAACAAACCTCCACACACACCCCACCCCCACATTTTATTTTTGTTCAGTAGAATATACAGCAGATCTCAATGTTTGTTTAAATGCGGTATATAATTTACGGGTCAGAGATGAAGTGCACATTTTGAAATATATTATATCTTCACATGCAAACATCAGTTTTCAATAATAAATATTATCCGTGGGGCACGGGAATTTTCTTATAAGAAGCACGTGACATAGTGCATTGCGTCTTACCGGAATTGAAGTGCATTACTGTAAAGCAAATTTGTTAGCGTAAATTCAATACATTTTCGCCAAAATATCAAATCAATTTCGCCGCTTTCCATGATTTCAGTTGCCTTTGGACCTATCAAAGACATATTCCTAAGTTGGGAGTAAATATATGGCAGCAGGACAAATTTCACAACCATACAACAGATGCTTTTAAAACAAAAATTGAACATGGATGAAGGCAAACATTTGTGAACGCACTGTAGATACATTTTATCAACAGTTACTTTGAAAACATTAATGAAACGTTCATTGTAATCTTTATTCTTCTTCATTCTTGCACCCCATTAATCTTTAATTAAATTGTTAGAAGAGGCCTCCTTGGCGGTCTGGTAAATCTATCTGCCGCGCGCTCTATCATTATGTTCAAAAGTGTAGTGTTTGTTTTTCCGAGTCGAGGGAGTCGAGGGAAATGAACGAGCTGATAAACTGGCTGGCTCTGCACACCCTTTAGATGGCCAGCCCATGGATCGTGCCGATGTTATTAACGTCGTTAAAGATATGGCGAGAACAGAGGACTTTGACGTCAGTGAATCCACATCGCTGTCCAGGATGAAAGACCTGGGAGTAAGAATTGGCACGCCAGACGCGAGAGGTACATCGGGAAAACAAAGCGCCTCGTCAACCAACACAGAACTGGCACTATTAGCCACCGGACGCTGATGCATATGCTGGGGGAGGATCTGAGGACCTATGGACCTGTCCGGAGTGCAATGAAGATACCCCAACTGATAACTGATAACTGATTGTTTTTCCGGAGATGCTTGGGGGTTGTCGCGGGAACCACGGAAATAGTGCTACTTATTTGTGAATATGTGTGTTGCATATTTCAGCTTGAAGAAATTATCTTTTTACTCTAGTTTATGTTGCGTGATTTTTGCAGTAGGTTCCCGACGAGATGCAGCGAAATATGCCAGGCAATACATCATGCAGTCTGTTGTTTGTGTCGTCGTTATTAAAATCAATACGGGAAAACATTATTTTGAATCTGATATCGTTGTCAAAGCTACAATTTGATTTATATGATTCTTTTTGTTTCACTGTCTGCCTCTCCTCCCCACCAACTTTCCCGTTATCACGATATCTCAAAGCTTTTCCTTTTTCATGACGTGCTCAAAGACCGCCCTCTCCTCATGCGGGTAACCAGTTTTCTTTGTGAGTTAACTTCTTTCAAGACATCCGCATTACGTTTCTAGCCGCCCACGACATTCTCATCATTTTCAGTAAAATACCTTCTCTGCTATTAAACGTAATTCATTAGTAGTGTGCTAATTGTCCATGATTCACATTCATACATCATGATTAGCTTAGTTTAGCTCTTTATAACTCTTTTTCTTATCTCTAATGATAAAGCTACTAGGGTGTATTTTTATATTTTTATGACTGTGCAGTGTTTGAAAATATTGCCGGTCCTACACTGCGGGACCCATCTCCAGTGTCAGTCAAGTGAAGTTCCCTTGTACACACTTGTACACTGCGGGACCCATCTCCAGTGTCAACAAAGTGAAGTACCCTTGTACACTGCGGGACCCATCTCCAGTGTCAACAAAGTGAAGTACCCTTGTACACAGCGGGACCCATCTCCAGTGTCAGTCAAGTGAAGTTCCCTTGTACACACTTGTACACTGCGGGACCCATCTCCAGTGTCAGTCAAGTGAAGTACCCTTGTACACACTTGTACACTGCGGGACCCATCTCCAGTGTCAACCAAGTAAAGTACCCTTGTACACACTTGTACACTGCGGGACCCACCTCCAGTGTCAACCAAGTAAAGTACCCTTGTACACACTTGTACACTGCGGGACCCACCTCCAGTGTCAACCAAGTAAAGTATCCTTGTACACACTTGTACACTGCGGGACCCACCTCCAGTGTCAACCAAGTAAAGTATCCTTGTACACACTTGTACACTGCGGGACCCACCTCCAGTGTCAACCAAGTAAAGTACCCTTGTACACACTTGTACACTGCGGGACCCACCTCCAGTGTCAACCAAGTAAAGTACCCTTGTACACACTTGTACACTGCGGGACCCATCTCCAGTGTCAACCAAGTAAAGTACCCTTGTACACACTTGTACACTGCGGGACCCATCTCCAGTGTCAACCAAGTAAAGTACCCTTGTACACACTTGTACACTGCGGGACCCATCTCCAGTGTCAACCAAGTAAAGTACCCTTCTACACACTTGTACACTGTGGGACCCATCTCCAGTGTCAACTAAGTGAAGTACCCTTGTACACTGCGGGACCCATCTTCAGTGTCAGTCAAGTGAAGTCCCCTCCCTGGTACACACTTGTACACCGCGGGACCCATGTCCAGTGTCAACCAAGTGAAGTACCCTCCCTTGTACACACGTGTACACTGTGGGACCCATCTCCCGTGTCAGTCAAGTGAAGTCCCCTTGTACACAGCGGGATCCATCTCCAGTGTCAGTCAAGTGAAGTCCCCTTGTACACCGCGGGATCCATCTCCAGTGTCAGTCAAGTGAAGTACCATTGTGCACACTTGTACACCACGGGACCCATCTCCCATGTCAGTCAAGTGAAGTCCCCTTGTACACCGCGGGACCCATCTCCAGTGTCAACAAAGTGAAGTACCCTTGTACATCGCGGGACCCATCTCCAGTGTCAGTCAAGTGAAGCCCCTCCCTTGTACACACGTATACACCGCGGGACCCCTCTCCAGTGTCAATAAACTGAAGGACCCTTGTACACACTTGTACAATGCGGGACCCATCTCCCGTGTCAGTCAATTGAAGTCCCCTTGTACACACTTGTACACCGCGGGACCCATCTCCAGTGTCAACCAAGTGACGTACCATCCCTTGTACACACTTGTACACTGCGGGACCCATCTCCCGTGTCAGTCAAGTGAAGTCCCCTTGTACACCGTGGGACCCATCTCGAGTGTCAGTCAAGTGAAGTATCCTTGTACACACTTGTACACCGTGGGACCCATCTCCCGTGTCAGTCAAGTGAAGTCCCCTTGTACACCGTGGGACCCATCTCCCGTGTCAATCAAGTGAAGTCCCCTTGTACACCGTGGGACCCATCTCCCGTGTCAGTCAAGTGAAGTCCCCTTGTACACACTTGTACACTGCGGGACCCATCTCCCGTGTCAGTCAAGTGAAGTCCCCTTGTACACACTTGTACACCGCGGGACCCATCTCCCGTGTCAGTCAAGTGAAGTCCCCTTGTACACCGTGGGACCCATCTCCCGTGTCAGTCAAGTGAAGTCCCCTTGTACACCGTGGGACCCATCTCCCGTGTCAGTCAAGTGAAGTCCCCTTGTACACCGTGGGACCCATCTCCCGTGTCAGTCAAGTGAAGTCCCCTTGTACACACTTGTATACCGCGGGACCCATCTCCCGTGTCAGTCAAGTGAAGTCCCCTTGTACACACATGAAGGCGCATTGGGTATACGGTGCTAAACCAATCGTCACTCGGTGGGTCATAAGGTCAGTATCACGTCTCACGCCTTTTCTTCCCAAGATACGCGTGGCTTGCGACAAATCTCAATGAGAAAAACCACTGAAACACACATTGTATTCATTGCGGACTCACATAGTATGCTTAGTAAGTGAGAAAAACCACTGCAATCACATTGTATTCATTAGGGACTTACGGAGTATGCTTAGCAAGCTGGATAAAGGAATGTTTCGTGTGGACTGGCTATCCTCGCTTCAGAGGTCACATATTGTAAGAATTGTATGGATTGTTTTGCCCTGGCCATGCGGGAATGCGGGGGAATGAACAGATTGATTGGTTAGCATGGAATGCACCCCTTGGTGATAGATTACCTATGGACAAGGGAGAGGTGGTCGAGCGCCTGTGAAGCAGGCGGGGGATCAGATTGAGAACCCCTATGTGGCCAGAATGAGATTGAGGTGGATCGGCGAGGGTTATGGAAGAATCTCAAAACTGAGAGGGAAGACTGAGATAATTTTCCATTAGATAACGATGGGAACGATTAGTAGTATGACTCTCCATTGCCTGTTGAACAAGGGGACGGAGCGCGTATGGGAATGTCCTGAGTGCAGTGATGTCGGTTCTTAGCTTAACTCAACATTCAATGAGAAAATGAACCCGAGCTAAAACAAAATGGTAACCACTGTCTCCCATTATTGCACACACTGCCAAGAAATGCTCCTGAATATCAAGATTACATGACGTCATCCGGCGTGAATATGGTTTACGGAGGACAATCTGGCAAGTGAGAATGCAGAAATGATTGGTGTAATTGAGTAGTTGTACATCATATTGAAATCCATAAGCTGACATAATGCTTGAGCAGGCATGCACGTCATCAAATATCCTGAACAATTTCCATAAATTGCTCAATTAGCTGCTGCTTTTTTTTTTTTTTGGTTCTGTTTTTATTTTCAGGAGGAAATACGATATGGAAACATGTTCGTATTGGATGAGACGTTTTGCGGAGGTAAGATAAATAGAAGTAATAACGGTTATACAGGGAAATTGCTCTTTTATTGCCGGGGACCATAAGGAAAGCAAAGAACAGTAGCACTACCCAACCAAGCATGTCATGAGAGGCGACTAAGGAGGGTCTGTGTGAGATTGGGTAAATGATCTTGTAGAACACTAGATGCAAATTCCAACTAGTCTTGATCGACCACAATGTGCTGATGACCTATGGTATATTGGGAGAGGAAATGAAGAAGAAAGAAAGAAACATATAGATAATAGAAGTAAAAGAAATAGCTGAAGAAGGAAAGAATGCGATGGTGGAGAAAGAAGAGAAAACGGAGTATAATTCTGAGAAGGAGAAGAAGAAAGAAACAAAGAGGCATTTAGGAAATAGAAGAAGAAAAAGAAATTGCAAAAGAAGGAAAGGAAAGACTAAGATAATTGGGGGGAGGGGAGGACGGATGAGAATGTTGAGAAGCAGAAAGAAAGAAAGAAAGAAAGAAAGAAGTATTGAATAGAAGAAGAATTTTTGTTGTAGTTGTTGCATATCCCTTACAGGACTTTGCAGTCAACATCAGCATTTTTCAGCTGATGTTGATGTACTAAGCAAGATTACGCTCAGTAGTTTGCCATTACTTTCTGAGCGGCCAGCTCACATACCCCTAAGTTACCAACGCAGCAAGAACCGCTACCGATTCTCGCGCAGGCTAAGTTACTCACGAGAATATACGGAGAAAAACGTTAACACCCAGGCCAGGGAGACCGTCAAGAAGAAATTACCGAAGAAGAAAAGAATAAATGTAGGATGAAGTAGATGGGATGGAGGTTAACAAGAAGAAGAAGAAGAAGAAGAAGAAGAATAAGAAGAAGAACGTGACCGAATAAAAGAGAGAAAGAAAGAACAAATTAAAGACAGACAGCAATAAAGAAGAAGAAAAAAGTCAAATGGGGAAGTAAGGGAAATCGGACATAAAAAAAAAGAAGAAATTCGAAGGACAGATGGAAGACAAGAAAAGAAATGAAACACATCAAATAAAAAACAAACCACAAAGAAATTCGAAATGACAATACCTCATTTAGCCAAGGGAGAGAATGCAATTACGATAAGGAAACACGTAATACCCACGGACATTAAGTCCAGTGACGTCCCATGGCATACTGCGGGTTGATAAATATCGATTTCTGTCAGATCTGCTTGCCAGGAAATAAATTAATTCCTCTCTAGATTGACAATCATAGCGGAGAAAGAGACAAGGGGGAAGAAGCAGGTAGGTCAGGTGGACATCTTCAAGTGCCGTGCGACTGGCTTGGGAGATAACTTATCTCCACATGGCTGGTTTTCTTTTAGTTACTTTCCCCTGCAAAATTCCTGGTGATTCTTCAATAGTATTTCGGGTGGGGGGAATCTTCATAGCGAAGTTGTCAAACCATATGCCTGGTGCTATGAATGTTGTGAGTATTTTTTTCTTTTCCGGAAATCTTCGGGGGTCGTTTCTGGAGCTACGGTGTACGTATTTTGTGGGACGCTTTCGATAGGCCGCACTTTAGAAAGAGACCGAACCAAATGTGATAAAACTCCGTGCAATGAAATCCACCCTCGCGCCTTTAAACCTTCTTTTATAAAATTATCTAATAGCCAATATAATCAATTCATGTATAATGTCGTTCCGTAACATTAACCAAGACTGTGCAATGAAATCTATCCTCGCGCCTTTTCTTTTATAAAATTATCTAGTGATTTTTATCTGGCGGAAACACCCAAAATGAACATGAATTAGGAACAGGTTTTGTCATCAAAAAAGAGCTATGGGGGAACGTTCTGAACTTAGCTGTTAATGACAGGATTAGTAAATTAAGAATAAAAGGTAAATGGAACAGCATAACGATGATTAATGTACATGCACCTACTGAAGAGAAAGAAGATGACGTTAAAGAAGACTTTTATAATGATTTGGAAGATGTCATAGAAGAAACCCCCAAACAGGATATCCTGATTGTGCTGGGAGACCTCAAAGAAAGGATATACACAAACAAACTTAGAAATCATGTGAAAAGAGAACCTATAATCAAATAGATCACATTTTAATTAACAATAGAAATGCATCAAACATACAACAAATTAGAAGTTATAGAGGAGCTGAGTGCCACAGCGACCACTTCCTCGTTGAAGCAAAATTTAAAATAAAACTTAAGAGAGCTTTCTATACTAAATTACAAAGATTACACCCAACATATAACGGAGAAAAACTACAAGAAATTACAGTCAAAGAGACATTTACAGCTGAAATAAAATGTAAACTTAAAACTCTGCAAAACCCGTTGGAGGAAAGCGTTGACCAAACGTGGTTGAACATCAAGAATACAATTCAATCTACCACAGAAGAATGTCTCGGTGTGTTAACCACGCATAGAAAGAACAGATGGTTCAATCAAAAATGTGAAGAAGCAGTCATTAGGAAAAAGAATGCCAGACAGCTAAGGCTAAATGACATCAGCAACATCCAAAAGGAAGACCAATATAGAAATGAATGTAAAGAGGCTACAAAAATAGTTCGACAGCAGAAGCGAGAATATATGAGTAATATAATCAAAGATATGAAAACTAATTACCAGAAAAACGAATCCAGAAAGTATTTTAAAGAACTGAAGTCAATGAAACGAGGGCACCAACATATGGTTTAAAAGACAAAAATGGGAATATGATAAATACCAATGAGGAAATGTGCAACACATGGAAAGAATATTTTGTTGAATTACTAGATAGGGAAGCTCCAAGTGACATCTTCCCACAGACTACATGGTGTGAACCACAAATTGAAGAACCTGCATTTGAAGAAATCCTATATGTAAACACACGACTTAAAAACAATAAGACAACTGGGGCTGATGGAATTGCTGCTGAATTTATAAAGGCAGGTGGCCATGCATTACATCTAAAGCTATACGAACTAATAATAAAAATCTGGAGGACAGAAGAATTACCCTATGACTGGAAAGAGTCATTATTGATACCTATCTTTAAGAAAGGAGACAAGTTCCAGTGTGAAAATTATAGAGGGATATCACTACTGTCCACAAGCTATAAGATACTATCCGCGGTATTACTAAATGGACTAAAACCATATTAAGAAGACACATTAGGCGGGTCTTAGACAAAAAAGATCAACAATAGATCAGATCTTACGACAAATAGCCGAGAAATGTTGGGAATATAAAAGAGATCTCCATAATATGTTTGTGGATTTTAAAAAGGCTTATGATAGTATCCATAGGAATAGTCTATGGAATGCTATGCAGGAATTTGGAATACCAAGGAAGTTAATCAACATGACCAGACTATGCATGGAAGATACTTATAATATAGTAACATAAAGGCAAGAAATCAAGCCCTTTCCAAATAACATCTGGCTTGAAACAGGATGATGCACTATCGCCGCTACTCTTCAATCTGGCTCTAGAGAAAGTTGTAAGGAAGGTAAAGGAGGAATGTGATATTGGAGGAACATCCAAGCTGCTTGGTTATGCAGATGATATAGATATTATAGGGGGAAATGAACAAAAGACATTGGAAATATTGACTCACTTAAAGGAAAAAGCCCAACAGATGGGGCTGGTTATCAACCAAGATAAGACAGAATATATGGTAATTTCAAGAGAAGGAACGGCTAAAAACTCTGGCCACATACACATAGATAATATGACCATTAAAAGAACGGAAACATACAAATACCTGTGTACAATCTTCAACGGCTCCAACATCATAAGGGAAGAAATACAAACTAGAATCAATTCTGGAAATAAGATATACTATACACTACAACATCTACTAAAATCAAATGCGCTATCTCGTAACACCAAAATCACAATATACAAAACACTGATCAGACCAGTTGTGCTGTATGGCTCTGAAACCTGGAGTACAACAAAAGGAGACAAAGCCTTGTTACAAACCTTTGAGAAGAAAGTTTTAAGATGCATCTTTGGACCCATTAGGGATACACAAAGTGGAGAGTGGAAAAGAAGAAGTAACAAAGACATTTATGATCTGTTTAAGTCCCCGCTAATCAATGGTATCATGAAGGCTAATAGACTACAATGGCTGGGGCATATAGAAAGAATGGAAGATAATAGGGAAACAAAACTCGCTAACACTCAGGAAATAAATGACCGTAGACTCCGAGGTAGACCAAGAAGACGGTGGAGAGATAATATATATACAGACCTACAAGCACTTGGAATCAACGACTGGCAAGAGAAGGTCAACCAGAGAGACGAATGGAGACGGATTGTATCTGCAGCAAAGAACCTCAATGGCTCGGAACGCTGAAGAAGAAGAAGAAGAAGAAGAAGAAGAAGAAGAAGAAGAAGAAGAAGAAGAAGAAGAAGAAGAAGAAGAAGAAGAAGAAGTGATTTTTATCACTAGCTGACCCGGCCCAGCTTCGCCCAGTCCCTGGAGGGGATCTATCTATCTATCAGTCTGTCTGTCTGTCTGTGTGTGTGTCTGTCTGTCTGAGCCGGCCCGGCTTCACCGAGTCCCTGGTGGGGAGCATCTCATTTAATTCATATAAGTAGTCATATAAGCTCCCGTTCTCGACTATCTGTCTGTCTGTCTATCTATCTGACCCGGCGTGGTTTCGCCCAGCTCCTGGCGGGGAGCGTCTCATTAAATTCACACAGTAACATAAAAGAATGTCCTTCCACACACCATCCATTATTTTTAATGAAAACTGTCTTTAATCATCTACATGACTGTAGATAACTTCTTTAAGCATAAAAAGATGAGTTACATTGTTATGCATTATTTTTATGAAAACTTTGAAAATGCCTGAAAGATTATATCACATTTATTATAACTCATATGCCTGTAAATAACTATAGACAAAGAGTTTATAAATCTTTGAAAACGATGCAACAATATGACTATAAA
Organism: Cepaea nemoralis; assembly: GCA_014155875.1. Classification (NCBI taxonomy): domain Eukaryota; kingdom Metazoa; phylum Mollusca; class Gastropoda; order Stylommatophora; family Helicidae; genus Cepaea; species Cepaea nemoralis. The sequence continues at coordinate 94,280 of JACEFZ010022353.1, read as the reverse complement.
GTATATAGAAATGTTATTAAAAGTTATGCCCCTTGAAATAACTTTTCTAGAGTTAAGTCCCCTTGCTATATAGACATTATAATGATAAATGAAATATTAAATTTTAGTAAGTAAGTAGCCGAAAAAAAAAAAACTAAAAAACTATGACAGAGAGTTGCACAGGAATGAAAGGAAAACGTGTAGAAAATTTCATCTCAATCGGATGGACCGTTCGCGAACGCATAAAGAACGGACGGAAATACATACATCGTGTTTTATATATATATAGATGTACCACTGTCGTTCCGTAACACTGACCGAGACTGTGAAATAAGTCCTCTGTATCCTTCAGTATTCATTTTACGAGTTCTTACAGGATGTTAACATGTTTCTATTATCATGTTTTATTATTATTATTATTATTATTATTATTATTATTATTATTATTATGGCTTCCGCTCGCTTTGAACTCAAGCGTAGTCCATACACACAACTTCCAGTAGCACTAGACCGAATTAAGCATGCAGATTAGCTTTCTCTGTTATCAGTGTCCCTCGCCATCAGACGAACCCACTCCGAATTCAGAGGTACTTGTAATTTACGTCCCCAGGTCAAGGACGAGAAGTCAACATTTTAGTCCAACTGTCAAGATTGAACCCCTTACCTCGGCATCAGCACACCGGATGTTTAAGATCGCGCGTTCTTATCCATTCGACCTTGCGGACCTCCGCTACTGGGCCAAGACTCAACACAGCACGTACCGACTGACTGGGGTTTGATTTACGCTGGTAGTGTTTCCTCAATTCCTCAACTGGGTCGTCAGTATTTCAGTGTCAGCAGACAATGTCTTTCCACCCCATACTCCGTTGAACCTCAGACGAGAAGTTATATTAGGGTTCATCCCTGGCTCAGATTAATAATCACGTGACAGAGCAGCCACAGATAGGGTAAGGTGCTTATTGTCCGAAGAGTGTGAAGCACGGACAATGAACAGACAAGCTGGAAAATATCTAATGGCTGTGGAAATGTGTTTTCTGAGAAAGATGGAAAGACAGAAAAACCACCGAGCAAGTCCTACAAGAAACAAAGTGAAATCAGTAAACTGATTAGAGAAATTAGACGTAGACATTCACAATTTTTTGGACCCGTTATGAGAAGAAATAAATTGGAGAACTCGATGACAACTGGCAAGATTGAGGGGAAAGGAACAAAGGAAGGCGGAGAAATAAATACCTGGATGGCTTGGCCACATGGTATGGATGGAGACAAAAACACTGAACTGATCCAGGACTCTGGTGATCGAGTGAGATAGCGAAGCATGACCGCGTACGCTTATCGACATGTCACATTATGATGATGTCCAAAGAGGGTAATGGCTTCATTAAACAATGTCCAGTGATCCAGGTCCTATATCTAATGTCGCTCTCATCGCTTTTTTTTTTCGCATATCCTTTACAGGACATCGCTGTCAACAACAGAATTTTACCGCTGTTGTTGATTTCTTGGCAAGATTACGCTCAGTAGTTTGCCAATGCTTTCTGAGCAGCCGGCTAACTTATCCCTAATTCACCAACGCGGCGAGAACCGCTACCAATTCTCGCGCGTTGCGTTACCCTACGTGGATAAACGGGATTACGGAGAAAGACGTTTAAACCCCTAGGCCAGAGCTCTCATCACTGCCTGTCGGAAATACTCGATCTTTCGCCAGTCCCACGTCAATAATAATAATAATAATAATAATAACAACAACAACAACAATAATAATAATAATAATAATAATAATAATAATAAATACCTTTCATACATCGAGAGTATGTTTTTTCTCAGTTACATAACCGCATTTATGCAAACCTTGAACCGTCTGCTGATAACTGATAGATACTAAGACCCTATGAATTGTCCCGAGAGCAACGACATCCATACCTTAGAACAATTTTTAATTCCAGAATTAGGTAAGGATAGGTAATGATGTTCTGGAAACTTTGCTCACTCCTGCTGCTGTCGCATGAAGTGATTAAATTTGTATTAACAGATATAAACATGACTCGGTTACAAACGAGTAAAAGACTTGTTCATGCCATGAGGGATATATGCGCAAGCCCCATCCATTTATAGTTCATAAATGTACTATTTTGCACTCATATAATTAGAATTACTAAAAAAAAAAAAAAACTAGAGACTAGAGGACGCACTGAAAGTTAGTTGCATATCCTTTACAGGACGTAGCAGTCAACTCCAGCATGTTTAGACTGTGATTCCAGGGCAAGTTTACGTTCAGTAGTTTGTCATTGGTTTCTGAACGACCGGCACTCATACCATTGTATGGAAACCAACGCAAGACGGTCTGCTGTCAAATCGCCCACAGCTGTGTTTCGAATCGCAGTATGTGGGATTACGAATCGCGTCCGTAATTCCTTGGCCACTGAGCCGGCAGAGGACGCACTAGAGAACTGAAAATTTGAAAGCTATAGTTACCAACCGGGATTCGAACCTGTCGCCTCCAAATCACGACAGCTCCTCGCTGCGGGAACAAGTCTACTTCGACGCATGATCAATCGGCATAATCATCTTATTTATCTGTCATTTACTGCCTATAGTAGTACCTTGCGGTGTAGGGCAGGGGGAACTTGAACCTATGGAATTAAGGCTGCATGGCTAGTGCAGTCACCGCGAACTGTGCAGATTAGAGTTTTCTTTTTGCCCGGGACAGAAAAAACTTCACGCCTTACCGAGGGAATCGAACTCGGGTCTCCCGAAGGAGAGCCCGACATACTAGCCACTCGGCCAGCCGCTTCCACCCGACTCCTTCACTTCTCAAATTATTTCCTGATCCCCATCTCAGTAAACGGGGAGATACTAGAACAAGTAACAAGTTTCTTCTAGTCTTGGATATGTAATAACAGATGATGGCAGAAGTGAAATAGAAACCAGAAAGAGAATAGGAATGACTAAAGATGCTTTCAGCAGCATGAAATCAGTATTAACATCTAGAGAAAGTAACAACGCATTAAAAAGTAGAATTGTCAAATGCTACGTATATTCAACATTACTGTATGGCGCGGAAGCCTGGACATTGAACAAGCAACTAGAAAGTCGAATAGAGGCCTTGGAGATGTGGATATACAGAAGAATTTGTCTTATTTCATAGAAACAAAAAACAATTAAACACAGAGGTTCTAGAAGAACTGGGAATGAAAAGAGATTTGATGAAAGAAATAAAAAAAAAAAAAGAGGCAAGTGAAATCTACGTTAAAAAACATTTTTTTCCCCCAAAAGACTCTTATAAAAATCATATTGGAGGACAAGGTTGAGGGAAAGCGAGCAAAAGGCAGACAATGATACAAGTTCAAGTGGGAAGATAACAACAAGAGATGGACGAACATCAGTCTGACAGAACATACAATCAAGGCGAGAGACAGGCAATGTTGGAGATCCACTGCAGCCAACCTTCATTGTGGAGACGGCACCTGATTGATTGATTTTAGACTGAGTTGACCTGGGTGTCACGATCAATTAAAATTAAAAAAAAAACAACAACAACCGAATCCCCGCCTCATTGGGGACTCGAACATAAGAACACCGTACGGGCAGGCAAGCGGGCGATACCGCAGATCCCATTCAACAGTAGACATATATAAATAAATCAATACAATAGCTCACCGAATTCAGAATTTCAACTTCCTAACAACTGCAATCGGAATTCAACACAATTAAAATGAAACACAGTGTGTATATTTGGTTTCTGTACAAGCACAAAGCTACCGCCATTGCTGGGCATATCCAAACACACGTAACTCCAGCCCGGGATACTTATTCCTGATGCAGGCGCAGTTTGCTAAATCGATGTTAAGGGTAGCGGTTTTCCTTGGCCGAATTCGATTCTTACACTGCGCTCAAAGATCGATGGCCTCGGAGTGGTGATTCCATGTCTTGTGGCGAAAACATAAATATCAGAAACTCACGGTGCAGACGGACTGCTAGACAGAAGCGTTAACAAAGAGAAGTTGATAACGCGCGGACATCGATTTCTCGCGAATGCTTACAGGGCAAGGTTACATGAGTAATAATGGAGGGGATTTGTGTGGAAATAAGAAATACAATTAGGGGAGCATTGGGGACACGTACACATCAATGGAGACATAAAGACGCCATGATGTGCTGTTTGTTTTTCTTCTTTCGTTCGCTTGAAATTTATTGTCTCTATCTGCAGTGTTGGTTTCTATCCATCTATCTCTACCTACCTATCTGTCTATCTGCCTGTTTGTCTGTCTGCGTTTGTATGTCTGTCTAATATCTATCTACCTGCCTGCCAGTCTTTGTCTGTCTGTATATCTATCTATCTATCATTCTGTCAGTCTACCTTTGTCTATCTTTCTGTCTTACTGCTAGTCTGTCTGTGTGTCTGCCAATATGTCTGTCTGTATATGTATCTGATTTTCTGTCTGCCTGTGTCTGTCTGTCTGCCTGCCTGTCTGTCTACCTGCCTGTCCACATATTTTTAGCTGATTCAGTGCCAAAGGATAATACAATTGTGACCTTTCATTTGGACAGAAGAACAATAATCGTCATACTAGAGTCATCGTGTGTTTTGTTTCTTGGTACCTTCCACAATATTAATGCTCAGGGAAAAGAAATTTACATTATAATGCTCTTCATTTGCTTGCTGCTTGCGTCCGCTGGCTGTGAACTCCAGCGCGAAGTCCTGTATGTCGGATGGAGACATCCTGTTGTCCAACATCAGTGTGATGTCATACCGGACTGAGGTTTGCGTGAGTATCCGTTGTCCCATGTCTGGATTATTGGTGTGCAGACTGGTGGTTCCTCGCTGTGCAGGCAGATACTTTCTGACTTCGAAGGAATCAGCGATCCTACTACTATGTTAGCCAGCCCGAAGAGACCTGTTGCTCAGGACGCAAGACTAGAACGTGTTAATAGGTCTTGGCCAGTATAGAACCTGGCCCTGGTGCCTTGGAAGCACTTCTGCATCCCGCTTGTTAATTTGATTGTGTACCATGTTTGGTCCAGACTTACTTTTTTCACTTACTTTTTTTTTTACTATCACTGTCTACGTCTTCATCTCCTTCCTCATTCTATCATTGTCTGTTTTCTTCCATGCCACAGCTCCCCAATGTATACAGCATTTGAATAATGAAGACACAAACAATAGATTGCATGATTTATTGCCTGGCATATTTCGCTGCATCTCGTCAGGTACATACTGCAGAAATCACACAACAAAGTAAAATAACTAGATAAATCCTTCACGCTGAAAATAAACACATATTCACACAGTAACTTACAGTTTTCGTTACTGAAATTCACTACGGGTATACAATATTAACAGATGATGGCAGAAATGAAATAGAAATCAAAAAGAGAATAGGAATGGCCAAAAATGCTTTCAAAAGCATGAAATCAGTATTAATATCTAGAAAGATTAACAATGCATTAAAAATGAGAATTGTCAAATGTTACTTATATTCAACGCTACTGTATGACATGGAAGCCTGGACAGTGAACAAGCAACTAGAAAGTTGAATAGAAGCCCTGGAGATGTGGATATACAGAATATGTCGTATTTCATGGAAACAAAAACAATCAAATACAGAGGTTCTAGAAAAACTGGGAATGAAAAGAGAGTTGATAAACGAAATAAAAAAGAGGCAAGTGAAATATTTCGGCCACGTTAAAAGACATAATACTCTTATAAAAACTATACTGGAGGGCAAGGTTGAGGGCAAGCGAGCAAGAGGTAGACAACGATACAAGTGGGAAGATAACATCAAGAGATGGACGAACATCAATCTGACAGAATGTACAGTCAGGGCAAGAGACAGACAGTGTTGGAGATCCATTGCAGCCAACCTTCATTGTTGAGATGGCGCCTGATTGATACAGTATTGTCAAATTGTTTCCCTTCACTGATACAGTATTGTCAAGTTGTTTCCCTTCATTGATTGATTGATACAGTATTGTCAAGTTGTTTCCCTTCATTGATTGATACAGTATTGTCAAGTTGTTTCCCTTCATTGATTGATTGATACAGTATTGTCAAGTTGTTTCCCTTCATTGATTGATTGATAAAATATTGTCAAGTTGTTTCCCTTCATTGATTGATTGATACAGTATTGTCAAGTTGTTTCCCTTCATTGATTGATACAGTATTGTCAAGTTGTTTCCCTTCATTGATTGATTGATACAGTATTGTCAAGTTGTTTCCCTTCATTGATTGATTGATACAGTATTGTCAAGTTGTTTCCCTTCATTGATTGATTGATACAGTATTGTCAAGTTGTTTCCCTTCATTGATTGATACAGTATTGTCAAGTTGTTTCCCTTCATTGATTGATTGATACAGTATTGTCAAGTTGTTTCCCTTCATTGATTGATTGATACAGTATTGTCAAGTTGTTTCCCTTCATTGATTGATTGATACAGTATTGTCAAGTTGTTTCCCTTCATTGATTGATTGATACAGTATTGTCAAGTTGTTTCCCTTCATTGATTGATTCAGTATTGTCAAGTTGTTTCCCTTCATTGATTGATTCAGTATTGTCAAGTTGTTTCCCTTCATTGATTGATTGATACAGTATTGTCAAGTTGTTTCCCTTCATTGATTGATTGATACAGTATTGTCAAGTTGTTTCCCTTCATTGATTGATTGATACAGTATTGTCAAGTTGTTTCCCTTCATTGATTGATTGATACAGTATTGTCAAGTTGTTTCCCTTCATTGATTGATACAGTATTGTCAAGTTGTTTCCCTTCATTGATTGATACAGTATTGTCAAATTGTTTCCCTTCACTGATACAGTATTGTCAAGTTGTTTCCCTTCATTGATTGATTGATGCAGTATTGTCAAGTTGTTTCCCTTCATTGATTGATACAGTATTGTCAAGTTGTTTCCCTTCATTGATACAGTATTGTCAAGTAGTTTCCCTTCATTGATTGATGCAGTATTGTCAAATTGTTTCCCTTCATTGATACAGTATTGTCAAGTTGTTTCCCTTCATTGATTGATTGATGCAGTATTATCAAGTTGTTTCCCTTCATTGATTGATGCAGTATTGTCAAGTTGTTTCCCTTCATTGATTAATACAGTATTGTCAAGTTGTTTCCCTTCACTGATACAGTATTGTCAAGTTGTTTCCCTTCATTGATTGATTGATGCAGTATTGTCAAGTTGTTTCCCTTCATTGATTGATACAGTATTGTCAAGTTGTTTCCCTTCATTGATACAGTATTGTCAAGTTGTTTCCCTTCATTGATTGATGCAGTATTGTCAAATTGTTTCCCTTCATTGATTGATTGATACAGTATTGTCAAGTTGTTTCCCTTCATTGATTGATTGATGCAGTATTATCAAGTTGTTTCCCTTCATTGATTGATTGATGCAGTATTGTCAAGTTGTTTCCCTTCATTGATTGATTAATACAGTATTGTCAAGTTGTTTCCCTTCATTGATTGATTGATGCAGTATTGTCAAGTTGTTTCCCTTCATTGATTGATACAGTATTGTCAAGTTGTTTCCCTTCATTGATTGATTGATGCAGTATTGTCAAGTTGTTTCCCTTCATTGATTGATTGATGCAGTATTGTCAAGTTGTTTCCCTTCATTGATTGATTGATGCAGTATTGTCAAGTTGTTTCCCTTCATTGATTGATTGATACAGTATTGTCAAGTTGTTTCCCTTCATTGACTGATTGATACAGTATTGTCAAGTTGTTTCCCTTCATTGATACAGTATTGTCAAGTTGTTTCCCTTCATTGATTGATGCAGTATTGTCAAGTTGTTTCCCTCACTGATACAGTATTGTCAAGTTGTTTCCCTTCATTGATTGATTGATGCAGTATTGTCAAGTTGTTTCCCTTCATTTATTGATTGATACAGTATTGTCAAGTAGTTTCCCTTCACTCCATCTCCACCGATAGGTGTCACTGTGGTTCTGCTTCAACCTGTCCATTCTTTAATGTTGGTAAGTTCTTGTGTCTTCCTCTTCGTAGCTTGCCTCTGGCTGAACACTTTTCGATAAGCAAAAGATTTAGTGGAAGAAGGAGGAGGAAGAGGAGGAGAAACAAATGAAGATGGAGGAAGAGAAACAGTAGGAATAAGAAGAAAGCTGCGGTAAACAGAAGAGGAGGAAGAAACATTTTTAAAGAAGAGAGTGTGAATCAACGAAAATATAGATAGTGAAATTGGTCAGCCTAACAAGAACATCAATCACAGGTCAGGAAATGGACATTGCAGCTAGAAAGCCCTTATCAGCACACACAAATAAAAAGACAGTGATAATACCTACATAAAAAAACTATACAAAATAAAAATAACCACTTAGTTGAGGTCCTCGGGGCACTGCATCCTAGGTCACAAACATCAAAGAAGTGGGGGCGACAATATCAATATACGAACTGAAACGTGAAATGAAACAGATAACATGAAAAAATAGTCAATTCATATTTTTATTTACATTGATGAGAACATTTTTATAAATGTGTATGTTTACTGCAAATTAAATTATTTACAGTAATATTTTGTAAAGGCACAAAATGTGGAAATTTAACGTTAACCATAACAGTGGATTATCAGGACAAAGATAAATTGGCAGTAAAGTATTGTGTAGATGAAGTGATTATAGGTAAATGGAAATGACAGTGAAGACAAGGTTGGCACAAAATAGAAATATATTGTACCTGCTGTCATTGTGCCTTGCAGACTCGATTGGTCAGGGGAGATAATGAACTGGAAGACATCTGTACATTCATATAGATTATATCAGAGGGGAATTGGGAGAAAGGGGGTGTGAGAAATGGGGGTGTGAGGGAAGAGGCAATGTGGATGTGAAAGAGAGAAACAGTGAGAGGACAGCAAGTGTGTTTGAGAGAGAGAGAGAAATAGAAAGATAGAGGGCGAGATAGAGATAGAAAGAGACAGAGAAATAGAAATGGAGAGCGAGACAGGGAGAGACAAGCTGAGAGAAAAAGAGAGAGAGAGAGAGAGATAGAGAAGAGAGAGAACAATGTTCTGATGTTATTTGCAGAGAACTCAAACACTATTTTGCCTCTACAGTTGCCAACTAAATATGAATATGTCTTCAGTTCATAAAATTCAAAGCCTTCGCTTTATTGTTGGTTTTGCTCCAACCTTTCTATGCCACTAAAACAAATACAACAGAAGAAATGTATGTACAACCAAAATAAACATTATCATGTTTCTGTTTGTTCTTGTGCATGTATTTTTTGTGTATGTGGTAAAATACTCCCAACACAGCCAGTAATTCAAAACACTGTATTCCCTTAGTGAGTTTAAACACAGAAGCAACAAACAATAGATTGCACAATTTATTGCCTGGCATATTTCACTGCATCTCGTCAGGTAAATACTGCAGAGTTCTATATCATGTTATTTTATCATGATCACCATCCCTGCACATTGGGCATTTCCATGCATGCCAAGTCCCCCAGTTCAGCAACCATCTCAAGGCATCTCCACTCAATGTTCGCATGAGTTGGTTGTAACATCTCCTCTCTCGCCCTTGAAGATGGCTTCCACGAGCTTGGCCTGGTTCACTCCCAGGTCATGTCAATCAAACTAGCATCTGAGACTCGTTGGTAAAGGCCAGTTGGGTCCATACTGAGTTGACGATATTGTCAACATACAATAAATCATAGTTTGGTTGAAATACACAACCCATAACCACTGATGCTGTTCAAATGTGAAGCATTTATTATCCCCACAGCAATCACAGATTCACCACAAAGACTTTATACATAGTGAATCTGTGATTATATGCTCCACATCAGTATAGTTAATCTGTGATTAATGTGCTCCACATCAATATAGTTAATCTATAATTACCATGCCCCACATTAGTATAGTTAATCTGTGATTACCATGGGGTTAACAAATGCTCCACATTTGATCAGTATCAGTGACTTTGTGGGTTATGTATTTCAGCCAAAATGTGATTTATGTTTCATCTATTCACTTCAAAATGTGATTTATGTTTCATCTATTCACTTCAAAATGTGATTTATGTTTCATCTATTCACTTCAAAATGTGATTTATGTTTCATCTATTCACTTCAAAATGTGATTTATGTTTCATCTATTCACTTCAAAATGTGATTTATGTTTCATCTATTTACTTCAAAATGTGATTTATGTTTCATCTATTCACTTCAAAATGTGATTTATATGTTTCATCTAATTACTTCATATGATTTACTGCAGCTGCACCTGGCAGGCTGCAGTGAAATATGCCAGCCAATAATAAACACCTCAAGAGGTAGATCACACAACAGAGAGGTAGATCACACAACACATGGATGCATTCATTTAGTCCCCAGCAAAGTGCGATCTGATGCAACCGTGCTGTTTATCTGTTCAGCTCAGTGTGCAGTAAACTCAGGCATCCCAGACAGATCGGGTGGCACAGTGACTAGCATGTTTGCCTGCCAGCCCAGTGGTCCCGTGTTCAAATCTCCATCGAGGTGAGATTTTGTAAAAATTGACCTGGTTTCCAGGATCTACTCAGCCTACAATGGCTACCAGTAAATGGTCTGGGAAGCAAAGGCGGCCTCAAGGGGTGTTTTGAGCCTCAGAGGAGGGACACAATAGATTACACAACGACATGTATACAAAATTCAAGATTGAAGAATGATCAATGTGTGCATGTGGATTGGTGCAGCAGACAGCAGATCACATACTTAAAGACTGTCCAAAATATGGCACATCTAGGTAAACCTTCTGGTCTAGAGAAACAACAGTGGAGGACAAACTCTATGGACCACTGAGTGAATTAAAAAAAGACCCCAGAACAGGACACAACAGATTACTCAACCACATGTACACAAAATTCAAGACTGAAGAATCCGCCATGTACACATGTGGATAGGCGCCGTAGACAGCAGATCACATACTCAAAGACTGTCCAAAATACAACCATATCTAGGCAAACCTTCTGGCCTAGAGAGACGACAGTGGAAGACAAACTCTATGGACCACTCAGTGAACTAAAAGAGACAGTGAAGTGCATACAAGAGACAACATAATCAGCCTGCTACTAGTAACAGTAGTATTAGGACTCTTCGCCAACCCTATTATTATGAGGTTGGGTTGATCTCAGAGCCGTGCTGGTCAGAAAAAATAATTGTCTCTGCAGGGGATTAAACCTGGACCACTATCTTGGCAGGCAAGAGCTCTACCCAGTATGCCAATGTGGCTCAGATTCCCTGCATAACCATGTACAAAATGCATGTGATCCACATAGAAATATGGCATATAAAATGCAAATAATGAACCCTTATACTTGACTTGAACAGTACAAGAAGACAGTCAAAACAATGACTGACACTGTAAATTAAAACAAAGAAGACAAACAAAACATTGCAACATTTCAGGCCTGGCCAATAAAGGAAGTACAGAACAATGATTCTGTAAGCTACCATGCATGTTGTTAGAGCTTCCTCATCCCATTGATAACCCAGCTGCACAATCCTACCAATTACAGACAAGCCTACAAAGGCTGTGGGAGATGACAGGCAGAAGAATTTCAATGCATTTCTTCAAGGGCTTATGGCAGAAATTAAGTCAAGTGAAGAAATGAATTTACTGTTTAGTTTCCAAGATATGATGTTCTTTATAAGCAAGTCTTCTTCGCTGTTCACATCTGGTAGAATAGCAGGTTTTTTTTTTTGGGGGGGGGGGGGGGGGGGGGGGGGGGGGGATACTTGCTCGCTTTGAACCCAAGCATAGTCCATACACATGCTATTACTTCTAACGCACCAGAAGATTTTTGCTGCCAATCATTTCTGATACCAATATTTGTTTATGCAGTGATGTCCAACTGTCCAGCATCTTCTCTCTCAAGTCTTCCCTCCAACCTTCCTGTTCTCAAGGCACACTCCAACTTTCCCCTTCCCATGAGCCCAAGGAATGTGGACTGTCCTCTACTGATGCAAGTGCCAGTTTTCTTTGTGAGTGAAGTATTTAAGATGAGATTTTCTTTGTGATGGCAAGTGAGTAAGTTTTCAAGATTTGTGAGTGAAGTTATTTCATTTCAAGATTTTGTGAGTGAAGTTATTTCAAGATTTTGTGAGTGAAGTTATTTCAAGATTTTGTGAGTGAAGTTATTTCAAGATTTTGTGAGTGAAGTTATTTCAAGATTTTGTGAGTGAAGTTATTTCAAGATTTTGTGAGTGAAGTTATTTCAAGATTTTGTGAGTGAAGTTATTTCAAGATTTTGTGAGTGAAGTTATTTCAAGATTTTGTGAGTGAAGTTATTTCAAGATATATTCATTGCACTTTTGATCCATCTATGGCACTCTCATCATTCTTCTATAAAACCACAGTTTTCTTTGTGAGTGAAGTTATTTCAAGATATATTCATTGCACTTTTTATCCATCTATGGCACTCTCAGCATTCTTCTATAAAACCAGTTTTCACATAATTTCTCACTAGTTTGCTACAAGGGAGAGGTGGTCGAGCACCTGTGGGACCAGGTGGAGAAAGCGGTCGAACAGACTGAGAACCTGCATGTCGAGAGAATGATATGGCAGGGGATCAGCGGGGGTTCTGGACGAATCTCAAAACTGAGAGGGAAGATCAGGAGAACTTTCAATCAGATGGCATTTGGAACGATTAGCAGTATGACTCTTTGCTGGCCATTGAACGAGGCAATGGAGCACCTGTGGCAATGTTCTTAGCTAAACTCACTAGTTGCTAATTGCCATGATTCACTTATGTATATCAGGACTGGCTCAATATAGCTACTAAAAACTCTTTTTCTCATCTCAGCTGACAAAGAGATATTACACAGAATATTCCTCATCTTATGAAACGCTGCATTAGCTTGGGCTATTCTACATTAAACTTCTTTAATACACCTACCAACTGATGTTAAAGTACCAAATATTGAAATACATTGGCCTGTTTCTTGAAAAAATGACCAGAATATGGCAACAGTCGACAATTATTGTGACCTAAAACAAGACAGCATGACAAATACAAGGTAGCACGATGGGCTATACTATCGTTGATTTTCTCTTGGGGCATCCTGAAACTCTACATTGTGTCTTTTCTTGAGCATCTTGAACAGATCCTTGGGGATTTCCAGATCTTCCACGCTGTCAGCACACACCAGTAAGCGGATCTTCTTGATGCAAAGCTTCAGTAACGACAGCACTGCAAAAATCACAGGAAATAAAACTAAGAAACACGCCAAATGAACATGTCTTTTTATTTTATTTTTTTTGCGCTCACTCGCTTTGACCTCAAGCATAGTCCATACACACTAATTACAGTAGTGCTGGAATTAATTTTGCAGTGTGGATTAGCTTTCCCTATTAACAGTGTGCCTCGCCATCAGGCGAACCCACTCCTGACTTCAGAGGTAAATATGTCTTATGAACTAGCAGAGTATAGTCAGTTAGTTGTTAGATTATCCTCACCACGCGTCAAATCATTCAGTCCATAGGTGCTCCGATCCCCTCCTCAGAATCTCTCTCAGTGTGTAGCAGCTGATTTCACTAATTCTGTGTTGTTTGACTATTCTTCTTTAGCTCTCTCTTGGTATGAAATGACCAACTGGCAGTTACACATTTGCTGTATGGTCATTAAACTGATTAGTGAAATTAGATGTACACAGTCAATATATTTTGGGCATGTTATGAGAAGGAAATAAACTGGAGAACTTGGTGACAACTGACAAGATTGAGGGGAAAAGAACAAGGGGAAGGTAGAGAGGTAAATATCTCAATGGCTTAGCCACATGGCATAATCGAGACAAAAACACAGAGCTGATCTTTGACTCTGGCGATCGTCTGAGATGGCAAAATATGACCACCCACGCTTATCGGCATGGCACGTGATGATGATGATGATGATATATGGCCAGTATATGAAGAACATAGAAAACTCTAATGGTCTACACAGGCTCCATATTGATATCTCCTGCAATCTTCAGACTCTGTACAGCACACCTGCAATCATAAAATACCACATGTTCAATAAACTAAAGATAGGAGACACTGATCTTCTTTCTTTCGTTCGCTTGAAATATGTCTATAACTGCAATGTTGTCTCTTGTATGAATCTAACAGTCTTTTTTAGTTCACACAGCGGTCTATAGAGTTTATCTTCTACCGTCGTCTCTCTAGGCCAGAAGGTTTGCCTAGATATGTTATATTTTGGGCAGTTTTGGAGTATGTGCTCTGCTGTCTGCGATGCCAAACCACATGTGCACATGGCTGTTTCACCAATCTTGAAATTTGTATACATGTGGTTGCGTAATCTATTGTGTCCTGATCTGAGGCGCAGAATAATGACTTGTTCTGGTCTGTCCATAATGTGGTAGTCATCTTGAGCAGGTTTTGGTGGCTTTCTGACTGATTTGATCATTCTTTTCTTTTGATGGTATGTAATGTGCACATCAGACTGTTCTTCTTTGGCTCCTTCCTTAGCCAATTGATCAGATCTGTCGTTTCTGGGTACTCCACAGTGGGATGGTATCCACTGTATGGTGACCTTATGCTGACTGCTAAGTTCAGAAAGTAGCAGTCCTTAGTACTGGCAATTTCCCAGACAGGAACGCCTCGAGTACTGATTTTGCATCTGTCAATAGCATCACAGGTTGTGTACCATTGCTGATATTTAGTAATTTCTCTGTTGCTATCTTGATTGCCTCAATTTCAGCATCATAGTTATGGCAGTACTTTCCTGTCGGTACTCTGGCTGTGTCCCTAGTATTATTTGGGTATTCTATGTACACTCCCGCTCCTCCATTTCGAACAGCATTTTGTGCTGACCCATCTGTGTAGGCTCGGATCCAGAGGTCCTGTGGGTATTCTTCATCAAGGAAGCTGAGAGTGGCTGTTCTGCGCTGCACACTGTTCTGTTCTTCCTTGTCAAATATTCCTCTCACTTTTGTCTGGATTTGTAATGATAGTCTATGTTCATCTTTCCATGGAGTTCGCTCTGGAATAGTTGTTAGGGGGATACCAACTGTGGGCAGATCGGTGGTTTCTCTGCAGAGTCGTTTGGCCTGGTGGATAAAACTACTTCTTTTCAACCGCCCCATAGCTAGGTTTTCAAATCTGTTCTTCATAGGGTGGCCTGGCAAGCTGAGGAACTTTTCTGCTTGTATTAGCGTTTTCGTATCTCTGTGCTCTCTCAGTGCTTGTGTCCTCTCCAGCTTCTCCATTTCCACTATAGGGGTTGATCTCATCCCTCCTGTGGTGACTCTAAGTGCTTGATTTTGCACCTTGTCCAGCTCTTGTAGTGTGGTTTTATATGCCGAACACCACACAGTTGACCCGTATTCCAGGTGTGGTCGTATGCTCTGTTGATAAACTTTGCTAAGTATTTTCCCACTGGCTCCCCATGTGGTCCCACTTAGCTTTCTCAGGATGGCTATTTTCCTTCTGGCTTTTGCTACTGCTTTGTTGATGTGCTTTCTCCATGTCAGCCTGCCATCAAATGTTACTCCAAGGTATGTTGGTTCTTTATCTGCTATTAGGGGTGTTCCATTTATCTGGATGATCCCTGCCTTTTGTTTTGAAGAAAGGGTAAATAGAGTGGTGCTGCACTTGTCAGTGTTTATGCTGACACACCATCTATTTGCCCATGCAACAAATGTATCTACAGCTCTTTGTAGCAATCTTGTAGCCACTGATGCATGTTCATTTGTGCTCCATAGAACCAGGTCATCGGCGTACATTGCCGCTTTAATTCCATGCAGTAGATTAGCAACAAGATCATTGATGAAGATTAGAAAAAGTGTGGGGGACAAGACTCCGCCCTGGGGAACACCGTGACGCAGTAGTACTTTCTTGCTCTTGAGTCCGTCTATCTGTACTCGGGCTCTTCTGTTGTGCAAGTATGCTTTCACCCATTTGTACATTCTTCCATTGACTTTGCAGTTTCTCAGTTTCTTCATCAGACCTTCTTTCCAGACTTTGTCAAAGGCTTTCTTCAGATCTATCCATGCCGCAAGCACCAGCTTATTCTCTTGGAATGCATCCTCAATTTCTTGAGAGAGGTAGGTTGTCTGATCTTCCGTAGAGTAGCACTGCCTAAAGCCAGCCTGCTGTGGCACAAGGATGTTTTTATTTTCAATGTACCACTGCAGTCTGTGATTGATGATGCGCCCCAGTGTTTTGCAGAGACAGCTGGTAAGGCTAATTGGTCTGTAGCTAGAGGCAATGGAACTATCTTTCCCTGATTTTAGGAGGGGTATCATGATTGCTTCTCTCCAGGCTTGTGGAACACTGACTAAGGTCCAGCTGTTATTGAAGATCTGCTACCTCTTTGCACCAGCCTCTGTTCCTAGGTTCCTGATTATTTCATTGGAGATACCATCAGCTCCGGGCGACTTTTTCATTTTCAGTTTTGATATGGCTAGCTCCAGTTCGCTGACTGTGATGGGTGCCTCCAGAACATCATGTACTATTTCCTTCTGTCCTGTATGTTGCAGTTTCTCTCGAATCTCTTGTTGTTTCTCTGGACTAATTTTGATATTGTTATCTTGTGCGAATGAGTCCGCAAAATGGTCAGCTGCTTGCTTTCTTGTAAAGATGTTTCCATCTTTATGTAGTGTAGTTTTTGAGTTTCTCCCTGTGCCCTCATCGTTAAGTTGTTTTATTAGCTTCCACAATTTCCTTGTGTCTCTTTCAAAGTTCAGAGACACTGTTTTCTCCTGCCAGCTTTTCCGTCTAGCCTGCAGCTTGGCCTTTTGAAATTTGGCTTTTGCGTGCTGGAATTTATTGTGGTGCTTATGGCTGGGTGTGGCCTCTGCTTGCTTTCTACACACTTCCACATCATTATGCAACTGTTCCAGTTCACTACTCCAGTAGGGTTTATATTGTTTACGGGCTCCTCTTGGTACTGTTTCTCACGCTGCCTGTAGTATGCATTTCCCAAACTCTTCAACTACTTTATTTATGTCTTTCTCAGTGTTCAGGTTTCTAACCAGTATGCTGGTGCGATGCTTGTACATTGTCCCAGTCTGCTTTCTTGTAGTTCCACAAGCTCATTTTCTACAGTTAGAAATACTGCCGATGGTCACTGCCACCAAGTTGTTTCCCAAGGAGACACTGATGAATGCAATGTGGAACTGGTTCAATGACAGCTGAATATTTGCTGCAAGAGTGTCCAACATTTGTAAAACAGAGAAAACTAGTCCATTCCAGCACAAACTCTATGGGGATGTCATCATCATCTTCCACTTCTGCCGTCAAGAGTCGTGGGGAGGAATAATTTGCGCTCCAGCGCCCGATGGGCAGCACTGGATAGTGTCATTCCGTGTTATTGTACAATGTCTTTGATGTCGTCAACCCATTTCTTCTTAGACGTCCTCTTGGTCTCATCGCAGATGATCTTTGATGTAAGGCCAGTGATGGTAGTTGATGGTGTTGCATTCTAACGACATGGCCAAACCAATTGATCTTCTGTCTTTCAATAAATATGGCACAAGGTGTTGATTCCACTGTCCGTCTGATAACATAATTTCTTGCTCGGTCTCGGATTGTTAAGTTGGCAGCTCTCCTCAGGCATCTCATCTCGCAGGTGTTGATTTTGCAAAAGTGTGATTTGGATAAAGTCCAAGTTTGAGAATAGTAGCAAAGGGTTGCTGTGAATATGTTATTTATTATCTGTCGTTTTGTGGACATGGGTATGTTTGGATGTTTCAGTATGGGTAATATATGGGTATGTTTGGATGTTTCAGTGTGGGTAATATATGGGTATGTTTGGATGTTTCAGTATGGGTAATATATGGGTATGTTTGGATGTTTCAGTATGGGTAATATATGGGTATGTTTGGATGTTTCAGTGTGGGTAATATATGGGTATGTTTGGATGTTTCAGTGTGGGTAATATATGGGGATGTTTGGATGTTTCAGTGTGGGTAATATATGGGGATGTTTGGATGTTTCAGTGTGGGTAATATATAGGGATGTTTGGATGTTTCAGTGTGGGTAATATATGGGGATGTTTGGATGTTTCAGTGTGGGTAATATATGGGGATGTTTGGATGTTTCAGTGTGGGTAATATATGGGGATGTTTGGATGTTTCAGTGTGGGTAATATATGGGGATGTTTGGATGTTTCAGTGTGGGAAATATATGGGGATGTTTGGATGTTTCAGTGTGGGTAATATATAGGGATGTTTGGATGTTTCAGTGTGGGTAATATATAGGGATGTTTGGATGTTTCAGTGTGGGTAATATATGGGGATGTTTGGATGTTTCAGTGTGGGTAATATATGGGGATGTTTGGATGTTTCAGTGTGGGTAATATATGGGGATGTTTGGATGTTTCAGTGTGGGTAATATATGGGGATGTTTGGATGTTTCAGTGTGGGTAATATATGGGGATGTTTGGATGTTTCAGTGTGGGTAATATATGGGGATGTTTGGATGTTTCAGTGTGGGTAATATATGGGGATGTTTGGATGTTTCAGTGTGGGTAATATATAGGGATGTTTGGATGTTTCAGTGTGATTAATATATGGGGATGTTTGGATGTTTCAGTGTGGGTAATATATGGGGATGTTTGGATGTTTCAGTGTGGGTAATATATAGGGATGTTTGGATGTTTCAGTATGGGTAATATATATGGATGTTTGGATGTTTCACTGTGGGTAATATATAGGGATGTTTGGATGTTTCAGTGTGGGTAATATATAGGGATGTTTGGATGTTTCAGTGTGGGTAATATATAGGGATGTTTGGATGTTTCAGTGTGGGTAATATATAGGGATGTTTGGATGTTTCAGTGTGGGTAATATATAGGGATGTTTGGATGTTTCAGTGTGGGTAATATATAGGGATGTTTGGATGTTTCAGTATGGGTAATATATAGGGATGTGAACACCTTAATAACGATTCTGCTTTCTTTAAATATATTCAGGTTGTTATCTGAAGATGTATGAAGAAGAAGAAGAAGAAGAAGAAGAAGAAGAAGAAGAAGAAGAAGAAGAAGAAGAAGAAGAAGAAGAAGAAGAAGAAGAAGAAGAAGAAGAAGACGAAGAAGACGAAGAAGAAGAAGAAGAAATACGTACACGCATATGAGGAGGCTTCAAAAGAAAACCTTAAATGTTTTTTTGTTGTGTATTCTGAACAAGTAAAGAACAAATGTATAATTTTTCAATGTAATCACCCCTGCGTTTAATGCAAGTCCTCCAGAGCCAATAAAGTGCTTGGATTCCTTAGAAAAAAGTCTCTTGGTTGCGTGTGTAAACACTCATGCTGTATCTCTTCATCAGACTGAAACATTTTGAAACTTCCTACTCCACTTATCCACTTACTGGACTGACAGCATGCATCACCATACTGGATCTTCATTCGCCGATGATTTTCTATAGGTTTTACCCTTTCACGGATCAAAAAACGGATAACAGAATGCTGCTCCACTTTGGTACATGTCAAGAGTGAGGCGGCCATTTTTAATCTGTCCATATGACGTCACTGTGTTCATCTGCACAGTGATGTCACATTCTTAAAACTGTGACATCCTTAACAACAATATTGACAGGTTACAAGTCAATGATATGGTTATTGTAAATTCTGACACACATCAAAGGTTTTCATTTGAAGCCCCCTCATACTAAATACACACAGCCACACGAACATGTAAACATACCTGGCCGATCAATAAAGACAACAGTTCTGTACTGCTCTCCTCTGTAAGGCTGAGGCTCAAACACAAACACACTGTCAACAAGGAGCTTGTCCTGAGCCTGTGAGCTCCACGCCACCCATGGGTGAGTCACATAGGTATTCTGGTGGTGACTGTCGCCAGGGGCAAGTTCCTTGCCGTATCGTACCAGTTTCCCACGATAATCCACCCAGGCAATATCCACAGGGACATTAGTCCTGAAATAGCAAAGTACGATCATATCCAGTCATTGATATCATGATTATGGCTACAATCACAACACACATGTCTTCGCCTGTCTCAACATACTTTGCAAGTCCTTTACAATCACGACATGCCTGTCTTCACCTGTCTCATACTTTGTGAGTCTGTTACAATCAAGACATGCCTGTCTTCACTTGTCTCACCATACTTTGTGAGTCTGTTATAATCATGACATGCATGTCTTCACCTGTCTCAACATACTTTGTGAATCCATTACAATCACAACATGCCAGTCTTCACCTGTCTCAACATACTTTGTGAGTCTGTTATAATCACAACATTCCTGTCTTCACCTGTCTCAACATACTTTGTGAGTCTGTTATAATCACGACATGCATGTCTTCACCTCTCTCATCATATTTTGTGAGTCTGTTATAATCACAACATTCCTGTCTTCACTTGTCTCACCATACTTTGTGAGTCTGTTATAATCACGACATTCCTGTCTTCACTTGTCTCACCATACTTTGTGAGTCTGTTATAATCACAACAGCCTGTCTTCACCTGTCTCAACACACTTTGTGAGTCTGTTACAATCATGACATGCCTGTCTTCACCTGTCTCAACACACTTTGTGAGTCTGTTACAATCATGACATGCCTGTCTTCACCTGTCTCAACACATTTTGTGAGTCTGTTACAATCATGACATGCATGTCTTCACCTTTCTAATCATACTTTGTGAGTCTGTTACAATCATGACAAGCCTGTGCTGTTTATCTTCCTGAACGTAAACAAAGAAGTTAGGAAGAGCTTGGAGTCAGTGGAGATGTGGTTTCTGAGACAAATGTTGAAAATACCTTGGGCGACCAGAGCAACAACGATTGCCTGGAAAAGGTTAATGAAAACAAAACATTATAAATAAAAATCTATAAGAATCAGACATAAGAATGAGACAGTGTTCTTTGGTCATATAATGAGAAGAAAGGCATTGAAAAACATCGCAACAACTGGAAAGATCAGCAGCAGAAGAAGCAGAGACTAACAGAGAGAAATGATGCATGATGGTTTAAGACGGCAGCATGGAGGAATATCCAGTCTTCCATAGAATTCAGAACTTTGTGAACAGAGCTAGAGACTGACCAACCAGGCAACAGATTAGGAGATTGTAGAGACTGCACCTTGTTCGCCACCGATGGTACATGCATTTGGAGAGGGGGAAGAGAACTTTGTAACACAGCCAACATGGAGATTGTACTTCAGTACCGAGGGCAGCTACAGCAGAAGCAGCAGCAGAAGACTGATATTGGGTCAGGAGGAATGTCTCTCCCCGTTTCCATTCAAAGCTGGTGAGACTAAATTATTTGTCATTCCAACTCTGGTGGACAAAATTCTGAAAATACAACTCTTATGTACACATAGACAAACACTGACATTATACACGCTTAGAAAAGTGCCAGATATGGGCAACCATTTTCCCTCACCCCAATTGATGGAAAATATTCTTGGGGATCACATGATCTGAATGCCAACACACCAGACTCAAGACTAAGAACTCAGTCTCTCGTAAGTCTTTCAATCCACCAACATCCGGCCTACCTGTTGATAAATGTCACGTATGCTGGCCAGTCAGCATTGATCGACTTGAAGCAGGCCATATGGCCGCCTGGCATCTCTCTGTCTTGTTATAGTTGAGGCACTCACTGGTCTTGTTATCTTCCTGATAATTCTGATACTAAAAAAACAACTGGAAATGAAAAGAGAGAGACAAATATGTAGCAAATAAATCTCTAAAGGTTGAATAAGAACATCATTCTAAAGAATACTGTTTAGATATCTAAAATTTACAGTGTACACATCTAAAGTTGTATTTTTTTGGCTATTTGTGATTTACAAATTTAGAAACTCACAAAAGGAAACAATGATATGAACTCAGATATGAGCAGACACAATAAACAATTGATATTTTGTGTGGCAACTCTAGTATTGATCTGTACGTTTATCGAGATCATTGCGTGTAATCTGTTCAAAGCTAATGATTTCCAATAAGAAAGGCTTGCGTTTACTGCAGCTGTTGCATTCTTATTCAGCAACGATTGAATATGAAACAATATCACAAAATACTGTTACATCTGCATGGATGTATTTAAATGTTTGATACAACGTTATTGTGAATTACGCATCACTGTTTTGATTACACTGTGGTTTAGTGCATCATGTTTGTAGCAGGCATTGCTACTGTGTTTCCATTTCCCATACTGTGTTTCCATTTCCCAGACTGTGTTTCCATCTTCCAGACTGGGTCTCCATTTCCCATACTGTGTTTCCATTTCCCAGACTGGATCTCCATTTCCCAGACTGGATCTCCATTTCCCAGACTGGATCTCCATTTCCCAGACTAGGCCTGTAAGACTGCTACGAGGAGAGCACTCAATCAAACATCAGAGCATATTAAAAAAACTATCTTCTGAGGTACTTGTAATTTATGTCCCCATGTCAAGGACGAGAAGTCAACATTTTAATTCAACTGACCAGTGTAGGGTTTGAACAACAATCACCTTCAAATTAATATTCTATATGTGACCGACTCAGCCACAGGATTATTAATCTGGGCCAGGCAATGGACCCTAATATAACTTGTCTTCTGAGGTTGGATGGGGTATAGGTAATGGTATAATAAAATCAAAGTAGGGGTTGAACCTGCTACCTCGACAGCAGCACACCGGATGTATTAGAACAAGTGTTCATATCCATTCAGCCACGCTGACCTCCACACATAACTCCTGGCTAAAGGATGAGGTCGAGGGAAAAGTGGAAGAAAAACGTGCAAAAGTAAGACAATGTTAGAGACGGGTGGACAGTGAGGGAAGTAGAGGCACGGGCAGACCTGCACGAAGATGGACATAGGACATGCTGATGCATTGGGCATGAGGGTGAGTGAGTATGAGGCAACAGAAATGGCCAGAGAATAGACAGCTTTTCGGCCGGACGTGATGACAGCGATGTTCCGCAAAGGATCTGCTACATGCTGATGATGTGAAGTAAACTACACAGATGTTTTCATGTTGTTTGTCATCAAGAATGATGATGGCCATTCATTTCATCCAGTGAGGCTTGCAAGTTTGGAGCCATAAGTTCTGAGATGGCTGGTAAGGCCTATTTTGGCTCAAAATGTTCTTTGACAGTGTGGGCAAAGAATGCCTGATGTTCCAGAAGGAGGATCTCCTGTGGTTTTTCTGTCCAGTCTTTTTTCCCCAGCATTTGCAGTCCTGGTTGCTTCACAAGTGACTGCACCCTTGCGTAATAACGTCCACCCCAAATTTTTGTCTTTGGCAGCAGTCTCCCAAGTGTCATGATGAATTCCAAAAGCTTTGAGTGATATCTTCAAAGTGTCTTTAAAGCGTTTCCTTTGGCCGCCTTGGGAGCGTTCACCACAATGCAGCTCGCCATAAAAAAATTTGTTTAGGGAGCCTGTGATCTGGCATGCGAGTCAAGTGACCAGCCCAGCAAATCTGATTCTTCTTCTTCTTTTCGTTCATCCGGAGTGTTTTTTCAGATGTGATTGCGGTGTGTCTGTTATGCGCCCTTGGGCCGAAACCCGTAGGCCAACACATCGACTTTAGCGTGCTTTTTTGACCAGGTAGCATACCTGGGAGACTCTCACTTTTGTGGTGCCATCTACAACCATGCTGGCCAAGTTGGAACGGTCGAAGACAACGGTCATCCCTCAAAGGAAGGCAGGGACAGTCCATAGCATTTTCCGCCATCCAAGGTTGCTTCCATAGTTGCAGGGCCGACACAAAACGCCCTGGATCTGGGCTCACCGAGGGAAATCGTCACATCCTGCTCATGGCTGCTTTAAATCCTCACTTCAATATATTGGTCATTTCGTTTTCCCCGGGCCATTCCCGCACATACCAGGCAGGTTTGCAGACGGTATCCACTCAGCGAGTTTTCGGACATGTGCTTGTCGTTGCGCCCGTCAGAGCTGTTCCAGGCACGACAGACATTCGGAAAACTACCTAGTCAGAGCTGTTCCGAACAAGAGCGGCATTCGGAAAGTAGGTAGTCAGAGCTGTTCCTAGCACGAGAGACATTCGGACGAGACATTTCACTCGGACGTAATTGCGTAGTGTCAATTTTTAGTTTGCCACCCGCAGGACGACACTTCCGACGGGCATTTTTTAATGAGGTTAGCCTTCCTCGGAAATCTGATTCTTCATTAGTAGAGTGTGGATACTGGCCATAGACGCTCTTTCTAGGACTTCAGTGTCTGGGATCTTGTCTTGCCATTTAATTTTCAATAGCTTCCTAAGGTAGACTGTATGGAAGTGGTTTTATTTCCTACCGAAAGGCTTACAACGGATTACAAGTATCAGACTTCAGTGTGGCATTTGTAGTATCATAGCCGCATTTCAGTCCAGTAATAATCATACACAAAGTCAGGTCTTAGACATGACTGAGGTACCGTAAGTCAGTAGTCGGTACTACCTGCTTTCTGTTAGCGCCGAATGTTGGGCAGTGCTCATCGAACCTGACAAACCACATTGTGCCAATGGCTTTGGGCAGAGGAGTGCAATTGAGATGGTACAAGCCTTACCTTTTTTTTTTTCATATCCTATACAGGACATCGCTGTCAACATCAGCATCTTTCAGCTGTATGTTGATTTCTTGGCAAGATTATGCTCAGTAGTTTGCCATTGCTTTCTGAGCGGCCGGCTCACATACCCCGTAAGTTACCGATGCGATTCGAACCACTGCTGATTCTCACCGTCATCACGTTACTTACGAGAGTATACGAGATTACGGAGAAAAGTCGCCAACCTCTAAGCCATGAAGCCGGCAAGCCTTACCCTAGTGCGAGGAAATGCCACCTTAAGACTAAATGTCATGGCAGGGCAGACCAGGCCCTAAGACTTGGATCCCAACTGGTCTAGGACAGTTAGAGTATTGCTTTGCTTATCCGGCAGCTTCTGCAGCTTATCTTGTTCCAGACGTATTGGTGTTACCTTTCCTCTGGAGTAAACTAGGCAGGCCGAGAGAGGGATCATGCTGCATGGGCAACACGTGGTCTCTAAACTCAGCCCAGGCTTTGTGTTATGGAGAGGTATAACTATGACTGATGAGTAACTTTTAAATATATATTTTAATGTACAGTTAACAGTTTATCATGTAGTTGCATGCTGACAAAGGCTTTGGCCACAGTGTCCATTTTGTTACTTGCGATCATGTTCAAGTATAGCGTGCATAGTCTACTTCTCGTTTGTTGGTGATTCTTTCAATCAATGTATTTGTAGTGAACCAGGAGAACAGATGAAATGTTGTTTGTCAGGGGGTTAGAGAAGCTTCGAATTCCTGTACAAGAACACATAATAAATAATTATAATTTGCATGGGGTGGGGGGATTCTATGCTTAAAGCCTAAGTACAATTTATAATTAAAGACACAAGTAGGAGAGAGAAGAGAATGCGAGTTTGGCGAGATTGTTTTGAGATTTTATTTGTTTTCTAGCTTTCGATTTCCATCACTCAGTATCCGGACTGTCCAAGATCCGAATATCGCAACACACCTAAATACTCGTCATTTTATGTAATTAAATGATTTGCTTAGAATCCCGAACCAAATGAAAGTGTATTACAATTAAATCACCAGAGATACAATACTGTAATAGTAATATAATATATTATTCTTACCCTACCTAATGTAGTTGAATTAGTTCTCTATCTATCACTTGTGGACCGTTTCGTAGACAGCTCTTGTGTTTTGGTTTGTTACTTCCGTTCAGCCGGTGCCGACCTACATTAATTTACCACAGTTTTTAGTCCGACTGAATGAATAAACAATAAAACGGTTCATTCAATACTTGCACACTTTTTTATATCTTGTTTTCTGTGATACCTTTCAACGCTTTCATAGTGTTCTAGTTTTTAAAACTGTATTTCGTTTTTGGATGCGTTGGTTATCCCCCCTGGGTTTCGGGTTCGAGTCTGCTGTGATGATCTAAATCAATTGCAGGCAATTTGGAAGCATACCGTCTTGTGTCGATTTTTAACAATGATATGAGCGTCGATCATTCAGAAAGCAATGACAAATTACTGACCGTAAGTCGTAAGCTTGCCTGTACTGTTGTATGAATGTAAAGCGTGGACAATGAGCAGACAAGCTGAAAAACATGATGGCTGTGGAATGTGGTTTCGGAAGAAAATTCAAAGAATACCATGAAGAGACTGAAAAACCAATGATCAAGTACTACAAGAAACAAATGAAAATCGTAAACTGATTAGAGAAATTAGACGTAGACAGTCAAATTTTTTTGGGCGTGTTATGAGAAGAAATACATTGGAGAACTTGGTGGCAACTTGCCAGATGGATGGGAAGAGAACAAGGAGAAGACAGAGAAGTAATATCTCAAATCTGGATGGCTTGGCCAACTGCCAACTGGTATGGTCGAGACAAGAACACTGAGTTGATCCACGACTCTGGTGATCGAGTGAAATGGCGAATCAGGACTTGGTCATTGGGTTTTCTGTCTGTCCATAGTATTGTTTGCATTTTCCTCAGAAACCACATTTCATTAGATGTTTTTCAGCTTGTTTGTTCATTGTCCACGCTTCACATCCATACAAAAGCAGAGGTCCTATGTAGCACAGCAACTCTTTTTCTCGTTGCAAATGACATTTCTTATTGGTCAGTATGTTTTCCATCTTGCAAAAGGCTATCTTCGCCACGGCGATTCTTGTTCTAATCTCTTCAAGACATTTCCAATCAGATGTTATAAATGTTCCGAAATAAGTGTACCGATTCACTTGCTTAAGAATAATCCCATTTACTTGTATATGACATTGTGGTATTTATTTCTTCCTAGTGGCGACCATAATCTTTGTCTTCTTACAATTTAATTCTAACCCTAGTTGTTCAGTTTTTACAACAACCGCATTTACTAAATGTTGCAGATCCTGCTCATTTTCTGCAATCAATACTGTATTATCTGCATATTTAATGTTATTGATGTTTCTTCCTCCAATGATGATTCATATCTTCTACATTTCTGAAAATATTTTCACTGTACATGGAAATCAGATCTGGAGACATTACACATCCCTGTCTCACACATCTCTCTTAATAGGCTGATATTGACCTACTTCATTATCGATTCTTATGGCAGCTTGTTGTTTCCAATATATGTTTTTTCAAGTCTAATGTCTTTCCCATCAATTTGTAGATTTGCTTATCTATCGCTCATCTTGTGTTTAATTTTATTTTTTATTTCTGTCAAATTATTGATTTGTCTGTGCATTTTAAAAATGGATGTTGTTAATAGAATGTATTTCAGTTTTGTTGCACTGCTCATTTATGTTACCCTCTATGGATAACAATTCCTTTCAGATTAATATGCGAAATGTAGCTGATTCGCTCACAGGATTATTAATATGTGGTTGGGATGGGCCCTAATTATAACTTTTCTTTTGGGGTTACAATGAATAAATCCCCCCAAAGCGGAGGAGAAGTTGACGGGAATCTTTACAAGATCATGATCAAAAGTAACGAAATAGACGTTGCGGATAAAGCCTTCATCAGCACACACACACACACACCCCCCCCCCCCCCACACACACACACACCACACACACACACCTACACGACTGCATGAAAAAAAAAACACTACATGAAAATACACATAATCAACAATAAAGTGTCTGGCTGCAAACAATTGGCAGACTACGAAGACGAAACAGTTCAGGGGAATGGGCAATGATTAAAACTGAAATTAGTGAAAGTGCAGTAAAGCTTTAAAAATACAATGAATAAAACACACACACACACACACACACACACACACACACACACACACACACACACACACACACACACACACACACACACACACACATACACACGCGCGCACACACATACAAAAAATGAGAAGTAAACTGTAATCTTGACTAAAACACGATCACAAGTAATAAAATGTATATTTGCGGCCAAAGGATGAACGAGGTGGGCGTAATGGAAACACAACTCTCAGTCAGCCAGTTTTCGTCAGATTTTAAATATGTCTCTCTTATGTCTTTATTTATATTATAATATTCTTCATTGTCATTTTTACTTTGTTTTCTTCTGTCTATCAATTTAAAGATTTCTTCAGTCATCCTTTTCTATTTTAGCTTTTTACTTCTTTCTGGCAATATATCACTGCTGGCTTGATGAATGTAGTACTTTAGCATTTCACGTTGTTCATTTATACTTTGCATTTTAGGTGTTGAATGTATTTGCTTCTCACATTCGCCCTGTATCGTTTTTGAATATCTTTAGCTGCTCTTATATATGTAATGTTCTTAACGTGAATCTGGCGCGAGTTTCCGGGGCGAAGTGGTTACGTCACTGGCCTTGCCCTCAGTAGGTTGTAGTTTCGACATCATTCTGTTAACGGGCGCAATTTTCTAGGAGAATCCTGGGGGTCATCGCTGGAACTACAAAGATCGTGCTTTGTGCGACTCTTTCGGTAGGCTGCCCTTTTGAAAGAGACCTAGCCATATAGTATAAAACTCGTTGCAATAAAGTCCATTCTCTTCCCTTTAAACCATTTTAAACCACTCTTTTTAAAACCAATATCTGAAAGTATTAAGGGACATAATTGTGTATGTATATTTATATGAATGCGAGATATGAATAATCTCCCCTTAAATAGCATAAAAAGGACCTGCAGATGACATGGAGGTAAAGGAAAGACGCAGCATTGCAGTGAGTGGCAAGCTTGCCTGCCAGTTCAATGTGGGTTCCATTTCACATCGAGGCCTTTTTTTTTTTTTAAATTGACATAGGCTCCCAGGTCGACACAGCCTAAAATGGTTCAAGGAAATATCTTCGGAAATAAAGGCGGCCAACGTATGATGGTGTCAAGATGGAGGTTGATTGTCAATAAATCCCTTCATGGAAGAAGAACATCGTGAGAAAAAGCCGTAACCATCTCCCGGCAACAATACTCCGCGTGAAACTGACCAATCAATCAATCATGTGCCATGCCGGAAAGCGTGGGCGGTCATGATTCGCCATTTCACTCGATCACCAGAGTCGTGGATCAGCTCAGTGTTCCTGTCTCGTCCATGCCATGTGGCCAAGCCATCCAGGTATTTTCCTCTCGGTCTTCCTCTTGGTCTGTTCCCTTCGATCTTGCCAGCTGTCACTAAGTTCTCCAGTCCATTTCTTCTCATAACATGTCCAAAAAATTTTGACTGTCTACGTCTAATTTCTCTAATCAATCTACGATTTTCATTTGTCTCTTGTAGTACTTGGTCATTGGTTTTTCTATCTGTCCATGGTATTCTTTGCATTTTCCTCAGAAACCACATTTCTGCAGCCATCAGATGTTTTTCAGCTTGACTGCACATTGTCCAAGTTTCACATCCATACAAAAGAACAGGCTCTATGTATCCCCTCAACACTCTTTTTCTCGTTTCAATTGACATCTTTTTATTGGTTAGAATGTTTTTCATCTTGCTAAAGGCTACTTTCGCAATGGCGATTCTTGTTCTAATCTCTTCAAGGCATCTGCCATCAGATGTTATGACTGTTCCGAGATAATTGAACCGATTCACTTGTTGAAGAATATTCCCATTTACTTGTATATTACATTGTGGTACTTCGTTCTTCCTTGTGACGACCATAACCTGTGTCTTCCTACAATTTAATTCCAACCCCAGCTGCTCACTGTGTACAACCACAGCGTCTACTAATTGTTGCAGATCCTGTTCATTGTCTGCAATCAATACTGTATCATCTGCATATCTAATGTTATTTATGTTTCGTCCTCCAATGCTGATTCCATTTAGGTCTTCTACATTTCTGAAAATATTTTCACTGTATAGGGAAAAAAGATCTGGAGACATTACACATCCCTGCCTAACACCTCTCTTAATAGGTTGGTATTGTCCTACTTCATTATCAATTCTTATGGCAGCTTGTTGTTTCCAATATATGTTTTTTTATAAGTCTAATGTCTTTCCCATCAATTTGTAGATCTGCAAGCATATCCACAATGTTGACATGTCTAACTCTATCAAAAGCCTTTGTGTAGTCAATAAAGCAAAGATGTATATCCTTGTTTACTTCTAAAGCACGTTCAATAACTGTTCGCAGCATATACACAGCATTTACTGTACCCTTTCCTTCTACAAAACCACATTGTTCTTCCCCTATTTCAGGTTGTATTTTCTTCCTCACTCTTTGCATGATAATTCGTAACAAAATCTTTGTGATGTGACTCATTATACTAATTGTTCTATGTTGATCACATTCTAAGGTTCCTGATTTCTTTGGGATTGCAATAAATACAGAATTACATAATTCAGAAGGTATATCTCCAGTATCATATAATGTGTTCAGCAGTCTAGTGACTTGTTCTAGACCAAATTCTTCTAAAGCTTTAATCATTTCTGTTGTGATGTTATCTGCACCGGGGGCCTTGCCAGCTTTCATATGCTTAAGAACATTTTGAACCTCCATCTTTAAAATGGGGGGAGCATCTCATTTAATTCACATAAGTAGTCATATAAGTTCTCATTAAATTCATACAACAAAAAAAGTAACTTAAAAGAATGTCCTTCCACACACCATCCATTAGTTTTAATGAAAACGCTTCAACACCATGATATAACCTAACATAAAGATAGTTACTGTTACTGCTGTGATTTTTTTATGAACTTAAAAATGCTTCGTTTGATAATTATTTCATATAACTCATACTACTAACTATAACAATAAAACTAAAAACCACAACTCAACAACCAACCAACAACAACCAACTAACTAACTAACTAACTAACTACCTAACTAACTAACACCTAATTAACTGTCAATCAGTATCCATCAGTCCGTCCGTCAATCCATCCATATACCCGCCCGTCCTTTCGTCCTTACGCACGCACGGACGTACATGCACACACGCGCGCACAAGCACGCACGCACACACACACACACACACACACACACACACACACACACACACACATATTCACACATTGTATCCATGTTACTTGCGTTATGTGACAAAATAAGTATACCCTCGACGCCAACTTCTGCGTAAAACCTCTTCAATTGATATGTTGATAAATCAAAAATAATGTTTCCCGATGCGGGTTTGTGATGGGATAGCGCAGTGGTTCTCAATCGGTGGGGCCCCCCGTCCCCGGGTGTGTGTGTGTGTGTGTGTGTGTGTGTGTGTGTGTGTGTGTGTGTGTGTGTGGGGGGGGGGTGATAAGGAATTTTAGGGATTCCAAGAGGGGGGGGGGAGTACGATTATTTCAAGATGGCGTTAATACAAGAACCGATTACTTAATATTGTTTTTTCTCTCCATACTTTATGGTTCTGTACTTCTCGCCCTTCTGAAATTCGTTTTATAACGCAAGTAGACCCACAAATCACGGTTTATGTAGACGTCTAGACTTTTTATTGTACGTTTTTATTAAATTTAGCTTCCATTTTTACTTATACTGGGCAAGGGGTGTGGGGGTGGAATTTATAGGGAGGAAATACAAAAAAGGCGGGGGGGGGGGAGAGACATTATGAACATATGGTAAAGGGATGCATGGGCCAAAAAAGGTTGAGAACCACTTGGATAGCGCAATCACATTTAGTAGACAGGAGAGCAAGGGGAGGAATTGGTGGCCCATCTTCCCTTCACTTTGGCAAGCGACCGGCGTCGACCCGCGTCCGACCTTGATAATGCCGTTACCAGCGTTGTACACTATGCTATGTTGATACGCCCTACACATTTCGTTTGTCTCTTCCTGATGGTTTTTATAAAGGATTTTGTAAAATTTCTACCGCCAATTGCTTCATCATCATCATGTGCCATGCCGATAAGCGTGAGCGGTCATGTTTCACCATCTTACACGATCACCAGAGTCATGGATCAGCTCCGTGTTCTTGCATCGACCATGCCACATCAGCTAGTCGACTTCTAAGTGTGGTGTAACAGTGAAACAGTTAGTTGCATATCCTTTGCGGGACGTCGTAGTCAACCACATCATTTTTAGTTGTTTGTAATTTCTTGGCAAGTTTACGTTAAGCAGTTTGCAATTGCTTTCTGAAAGCCTAGCACCTACACCATTGTATGAAAACCAGTGCAAATCGTTTCCAAAACTCCCGCAGTTTCGAATGCGGTATCCGGATCGCGTTCGTAACCTTTCGCCACGGAGTGTAACGGTTACAGAGTGGTGTACTATGTGTGGTGTGCTATGTTTGTGCGATTTGCTGCACTCATTCACCACACGTCCGACCTGGACGACGTCCGAACTCGTAATCCCAATCCCGGAGAGAATTTTCTTCTCCTGAATCTCGTCACAAAGCGTGCCTCATGCACCAACGAACTATCGTGCTGGTGTGTGTTTCATTCATATGTAACCCGCACCTTGACAAGTACTAAATTTTAACTGAACATTTTCAACTTTTTCCTCTACCTCCTGACTTAGAGTTTGTTAATATGTTTCTTTACAACATGGTGATGTTTAAAAAAAAAAAGAATGACTTTACAATGTGTATTTTTTTTCTTGATAATGACATGTTTTGTTTGTTATGTTGTAAATTGTTTTGATTTCACCTGTATTTTTTTTTAAAAATTCATTGCATTGTTGTTGTAATGTCGTTGACAGTTTTATTGTTGCAAGGTTTGTTTTGTTAGTTTCGGCGTTAATCTTTGTTTCAGTCCATATTATTAAACTCTCGCTGTGTGACATCCGTGTACACTCAGTATAAAGATGTTTACTTTTACTGTGTATGTATGTTTCTTTTACTGTATTTACTATGTATGTTTCTTTTATTGTGAATGTCAGTCTCATTCTATGTTTTTGTGTGTGTGGTCATTCACTTTGCACCGTTGACACCTCAATGATTCCCACTGTATCGATGCTCCAACTTTGCCCTCTATTATGGTCGATGGTCGATAATATTCAACTTAAATGTTGTTTAATTCTTTCATTCCCAGTTGCTCCAAGAAAATCTTTATTTGTATTGTTTCTGTTTCCTTGAAATACGACATAATCTTCTCTATATATAATGGTATTTTTTGTTTGTTTACAATGTATGTGTATTTCTTTTACTATGTATGTATGTTCTGTAGTTTCTTTTACTGTGTTATGTTTCTGTATGATTCTTTTACATGTACTGTGTTGTATGTTTCTTTTACTGTGCATGTATGTTCCTTTTACTATGTATGTTTCTGTTTGTTTCTTTTACTGTGTGTGTGTATATATTTCTTTCACTGTGTATGTATATATGTTTCTTTTACTATGTATATATGTTTCTTACTGTGTATAAGTATCCTTTACTGTGTATATTATGTTAGTTACTCCTGTCTTATATATCTTTAAATCTGTATTGTTTCACTTTGTTACATTCCTCTCACCTCTTATGTATTCAAAAATTTTATTTTATTTTACATTGATTCCTATTCGATCCGCTGCCTCACAATTAATAATCCAAAAATGTCCGATATCTAATCAACTGAGCTAATTTCTCGCTGTACTTCTGCTTGTAAATAAAAGCTTTTAACCTCAGATCGTAACACTAACTATAAAAGTGTTTAGGTTTTTCTGAATTTATAACATTTTTACATGCATAATCATACATAAAGAGAGAGCCTACTTTCCTCCGACTTGGGGCTATGTAAATGTTATATACGACCAGCCTCATTCTCAGTTGTTATGATCACTCTTCACTGTTGTCAAAAATGAAGCTGAAGTGTGAATTTGTGGCCTATTCATTCTCTGCGTTGTTGATTGCAGTTGTTAGTTGACATATAGTGGGGTTTGTGGACAATATTATTGTTGTTGTTTTGTTGCGTTTGTTGTTGTTGTCTTGTTGTTGTTGTTTTTATTGCCTTTGTTAATATTGCTGATGTCTTTATTGTTTTTGTTATTGTTATTGTTGTCTATGTTGTTGTTCTTTTGTTATTGTTGTTGTTATTGTCTTTGTTTTTTTTTGGTGTTGGTGTTGTTATTGCTGTTGTCTTTAGTTGTTATTGCTGTTTTCTTTATTGTTGTTGTCTTTGTTGTTGTTGTTTTATGTTGTCTTTGGTTTTTTGGTCTTTGTATTGTTATTAATGTTGTCTTTGTGTTGTTTTCTTTGCTGTTGTTGGTGTCTTTGTTGTTGTTGTTTTTTGTTATTTTGTTGTTGTTATCTTTATTGCTATTGCTGTTGTTGTTATTGTTGTTGCCTTTGTTGTTGTTGTCTTTGTTGTCGTTGGTAGTGTTATTGTTGTGTTTGTTGTTGTTCTTTTGTTTTTGTTGTTGTATTTGTTGTTGATGTTGTTGTTGTTGTTGTGGTGGTAGTGGTGGTGGTGGTTTTTTGTTGTTATTGCTACTCGTGAATATCTTACTGTTACTGTTGTATTGTTATTGTCTTTGATGTTGTTGTCTTTGTTGTTATTGCTGTTGTCTGTATTGCTGTTGTTATTGTTGTTGTTGTCTTTGTTGTTGTTGTCTTTGTTGTTATTGTCTTTGTTGTTATTTTTTGTTTGTTTTTGGTTCTTTCTTGCTGTCGTTTTTATTGTGTTTGTTGCTGTTGTCGTTGGTGTTTCTGCTGTTTTTGTTGTCTTTGTAGTTGATGTTGTTGTTGTTGTTGTTGTTGTTAATTTCTTTGTTATTCTTCTTTTGTTATTGTTGTTATTAGTAGGCTTTATGTGTGGTGTAACCATAGCAGAGATTTAAGTGTGATGTGACAGTCGCAGAATTTTATGTGTGGTATGACTGTAGCAGAGTTTTATGTGTGGTATGACTGTAGCAGAGTTTTATGTGTGGTTTGACATCAGCAGAGTTTTATGTGTGGTTTGACATCAGCAGAGTTTTATGTGTGGTTTGACATCAGCAGAGTTTTATGTGTGGTTTGACATCAGCAGAGTTTTATGTGTAGTTTGACATCAGCAGAGTTTTATGCGCGATGGGACATCAGCAGAATTTTATGTGTGGTGTAATCGTAGCAGAATTTTATGTGTGGTGTAATCGTAGCAGAATTTTATGTGTGGTGTAATCGTAGCAGAATTTTATGCTTGATGTGACATCAGCAGAGTTTTATGTGATATGCGATGGCA
Organism: Cepaea nemoralis; assembly: GCA_014155875.1. Lineage (NCBI taxonomy): Eukaryota > Metazoa > Mollusca > Gastropoda > Stylommatophora > Helicidae > Cepaea > Cepaea nemoralis. Next base: position 59,355 of record JACEFZ010022353.1, on the reverse strand, counting down.
AGCAAAAATTCCATCTACTTCCTTTCTGCGACGTTTCACGGCAGAAGAAGAAGAAGAAGAAGAAGAAGAAGAAGAAGAAGAAGAAGAAGAAGAAGAAGAAGAAGAAGAAGAAGAAGAAGAAGAAGAAGGAGGAGGAGGAGGAGGAGGAGAAGAAAAGAAGCAGAAGAAGAAGAAGAAGAAGAAGAAGAAGAAGAAGAAGAAGAAGAAGAAGAAGAAGAAGAAGAAGAAGAAGAAGAAGAAGAAGAAGAAGAAGAAGAAGAAGAAGAAGAAGAAGAAGAAGGAGGAGGAGGAGGAGGAGGAGAAGAAAAAGAAGCAGAAGAAGAAGAAGAAGAAGAAGAAGAAGAAGAAGAAGAAGAAGAAGAAGAAGAAGAAGAAGAAGAAGAAGAAGAAGAAGAGGAAGAAGAAGAAGAAGAAGAAGAAGAAGAAGAAGAAGAAGAAGAAGAAGAAGAAGAAGAAGAAGAAGAAGAAGAAGAAGAAGAAGAACTTTAAAAATCAATGTTTGCATTCAATGCCATTTCTTCAGTTTCTGACGCGACTTATTGTAACAGGGTGTGGCGCTGACGCAGTCTCTAGCCTGCCTGCCTGCCGACCCAGTGACCGTGTACTCAAACCCTCCCGCAGACGGAAATACTTAAAAAAATGTACCTCGCCTCCCAGGTCGACCCAGCCAAATGTCGGTACAGAAAATGCCCCGTTAAGTAAATACCACATCACTCATCGAGTGCCGGTTGGTCTATAAAATATGGCACGAGCACCATATACTCATTTCGTCTCAAAACGCGAAAAACGGTCCGTAATTTATCCTCTTCTGGCAGGGGCGCAGAGGTGTTTCCAAGGCACCAGGGCCGGGTTATATACTGGCCAAGACCTATTGACGCGTCCTCGTCGAGCGTCCTGGGCAACAGGTCCCTTCGGGGTTCTGGTTAAAGTCAGTAGGATCGGCGATTCCTCCGAAGTCGGAGAGTGTCTGCCTGTACGGCGAGGAACCACCAGTCTGCACACCAATAAGCCAGACATGGGACAACGGATACTCACGCAAACCTCAGTCCGGTATGACATCACACTGATGGACAATAGGATGCCTTCATCCGACATACAGGACTTTGCATTGGAGCTCAAGCCAACGAACACAAGCAAGCAAGCAAGCATCCTCTTCTGGCCATTATCCCCCATTAGGGCATAGTCCGCCAACCAAACCACGCCAAAACTGTCCTATCTTTTGCTGTCTCCTGCAGCGCCCTCCACTTCCTCCCCATTTATTCATCTGTCTGTAATTTCTCTTCTCCTTGCGTTTTTTTACGTCTCTCGCTATTTCGTTTGCGTTGCAGGTTCCAAATATACTTATTATTATAACGTTACATTAGCAATTGTGGCTGTTTAAAACAAAAAGCACAGTAAACTTTTCACAAGCAAGAATGATGAAAATAAAAGAGGAACACCAAGACGCTTGGGGAATGGGAGCAGTTTATCACGGACGACCATAAAAATGTCACTTGTACAGAAGAAAGTGGTGAGTCATCCTAAGATGTACGTACGTATGCCAGGTTCATTACGGTGAGGTCCGAATAGCCAAGATGACACCGGGCAATGTTAGATGTCACGGTGATTAACAGGGCCGCATTTTTAATGAGCTTCATATCCTGGAGCCCCTGGATGGTAAAGGATTAGGGAAATAAAACGGATTAAAAAATATGGTGACATCTTCCCCCTGCTTTCTTCGCTACTGCTGCTGTTAACTGCTAGAAGAATGTTCAGAGTAAACCGTTTAGATATTTCATTCGTGTGTTATTCCTAAACTCCTGTGTGTTATTGTTAAGCTCGTGTGTGTTAACTGTTATTGTTAAACTTGTGTGTGTTATTGTAAATCAGGTCTTAGTCAGATATGACTGAGCTACCGTATGACATTAGATGGTACTACCTGCTTTCTGTTAGCACCGAATGTTGAGCAGCGCTCACCAAACCCGACACCCCACATTGTGCCAACGGGCGGAGGAGTGCAACTGGGAGGGTACAAGCCTTACCCTGGTGCAAGGAAATGAAAAATAACAATTAAACGTCAGGGTAGGGTAGACCAGGTCCTAAGCCTTGGTTAGCAGCTGGTTTAGGATCGAAGCTCTGACAGGCGGACAGTTTGAGCATTGCTTTGCTGACCCGGCAGCTTCTGCAGCTTGTATTGTTCCAGATGTATTGGTGTTACCTTTCCTTTGGAGTAAACTAGACAAGCCGAGAGAGGGATCATGATGTAAGGGCAACACATGGTCTATACAATTCAGCCCAGACTTTGTGCCATGGAGCGGTTGTTACGCCTTTTTTGAAGCAGAATATAACAAGCTATCGTCGGTCAAGATGGCAAAAAGTGTTATTGCTTAACCTGTGTGTGTTATTAATAAACTTGTGTGTTTTATTAATAAACTTGTGTGTTTTATTAATAAACTTGTGTGTTTTATTAATAAACTTGTGTGTTTTATTAATAAACTTGTGTGTTTTATTAATAAACTTGTGTGTTTTATTAATACACTTGTGTATGTGTGTGTGTTATTAATGAACTTGTGTGTTATTACTAAACTCATGTCTTTTATTGCTAAACGTGTGTGTGTGTGTAGTTGCTAAACTTATATGCATGATGGCTAAATTATTTGTGTTATTCCTAAACTTATGTGTGTTATTTATAAACTTGTGTATAATATTATTGCTAAACTCGTTATTGCCAATCAGCTTCCATCAGCTGTTATTAAAGTATCTAAATACACGGCTCATTATGATGCAGATAACGTTGATATAGTTTTTAGAAACCATGGCAACAATTATCTCTTCAACAGTAACTTAAAACTCAGAGATATTCCCAGACCAAACCCCACCTCCCTTAAAAGTTAACATATATACTCGTACTAGAGATGAATGGAGGGCAAACCAGGAATGGAAACCAACGCTAACAACATTTAACAGAAGAATGGATATAAATGTGGAATGAAAGCTCGAAAAGAAGACATGCATACAGACTGTTCAATGCCTTAACAAGAACATCATCATCATCATCATCATCATCATCATCATCATCATCATCATCATCATCATCATCATCATCATCATCATCATCATCATCATCATGCCCATGCCGATAAGCGTGGGCAGTCATGTTTCGCCATCTCACACGATCACCAGAGTCGTGGACCAGCTCTGTGTTTTGTTTCGATTATGTCATTATGTCACGTGGCCAAGCCACCCATGTATTTATCTCTCTGCCTCCCCTTGTTCTTTTCCCCTCAGTCTTGCCAGTTGTCGCTAAGTTCTCCAGTTTATTTCTTCTCATAACGTATCCAAAAACCTGGCCTGTCTACGTCTAATTTTATCTAATCAGTTTGCGGTGGTCACGTAACAAGAACATGCTAGGTAATAAATGAACTTACCATTCTTTGCTTTAAACAAACTTACTGAAGTTACAACTTGGATAAGCTTATTTCACCATAACAGGAGACAACTGTGTTGAATTCCAGAAGCATAATAATATAGAGCACTACTTACTGGAGGGCATGAAATGTGAACCCCGGCTCAAGGGACACCACTAAATGGATATGTGACTAGCGAAAGAAAGAAGAATGTATATGTGACCCACAAAAACAAGCCAATGACAATTTTTAAAAAAAAATGTTAAATGTAGATAGCCCTAGAGCACTACATGGACAGTTTAGGCAGTATATCACAAGACACAAAAACACACGCGAATTTCAGCATGAAAATGGGGTAAGAGGATGAAATGGCGATGTACCAATGGCTGGAAAATAGCACACAACATGCTGTTTTTGTGTGTGTGACAGACTAGCCAGGCGTGTTACGTATACAATACAATACACGATATATAAACCATAAACCTAACTTCACCTCGACACCGCAAGGTACAAGATATACAAGATGAGATGAGATGAGATGATGAGATAAACATAACTACATAAAACAAGAATATTTACAGTATGCGTCATTCTGGAATATAACGGTTGAGTCCCCGCTGGTGACTGGCTTTCGTGCATCGTTTTGCTAAACTCCAAGTGTCATATGTAGAAAGAGAATGTATTATTCTTGCTTATATCCGGGTGCAATGAAGTTGTTGTTTACAGACCAAACTTCCTTCTTCATCTGTCCGTTACCTCATTTCGGAGCATAAGTCCTCAGCCAGCTCGTGTCAGAACGCCCAATCATGTACCATAAACACAGGTATTGTTTAGCCTTGTAGAAGTATGTAGAGACTAGAGGACGCACTAAAAACTGAAAGCGTAACTACCGACCGTGATTTTAACCTGTCACCTTCAAAAGACAATAGCACTTCGCCGCAGGAAAAAGTGTACTTCGACGCATGACCAACTAAACACACGGAAATGGTTTCACAATTGATATTTCTGTATCCTTTACTTCGTGTGGCGGGTTAGGGGTATCCCTTATCAAAGGAGAAGTAAGGTGCCTCCTTCCCTCCGCTAGCCTATGGGACACCCTTGGGCAAGGTGGAGTACCCGTTTAGCCTGCCTATCCGGGTTACGTGAAGCCATGGGTGCAGGTAGTGGATGATGTTGAAGAGCAGCCAACAGATAGTTGTGGGTTATGGTCTCCAGCTTCACGACGGTAGGCAGAGGATCTCTTTTTTGAGGAGACAATGGCTACGGTCACTGACCATACTGGTCACTGCTAAGGAGGAAAGCAATGGCAAACTACCTTCTTTACAGATGCCAAGAAAATTATGTTTTGCTATATCATCGAAAATCAGAGAAACGGCGTAAATGGGTGCTCCTTAGGAGCAATCTCGCCCGGTAGGGATAGTCATGTGCACCAGCTGACTCCAGACCGTCAGAAGGCTACTGAGTGCAAAAACACGGAGCTGATACACGACTCTGGTGATCGAGTGAGATGGCGAAATATTAAAGACTACGCTTATCGGCATGGCACATGATGGATGGATGGTATCCTTTATTATCTACAGCAACTAGCCTTATGTCATATTTATTTAATTCATCTCTGCCTCTGTTTCTCTTCTCCGTGAGTTTTTGGTCTCACCCTGTGTCGGTTGCCCCGTGCGGACCTAAAGAAAGACTTTATAGTTATACTATTATGCAGTTTTCTCGACGGGTGTTCTGTCAAGCACTATGATCTTTTCCGCATTTCTTGATTCGTTAGAATATGTCTGACTCTGTCCATAAGTTCAGTATTCGTGATTTTGTCATACCAAGGTTAGTCCTCTTCTGCGCAGGTATCATTTAACGAATCCTTGTACTTTATTCGCAATTGTTTTAGCAGTTTCTAATTTTACAAACATAACATTTTTTTTTTGGTGTTCGCATTTCCTTTACGGGACATCGCTGTCAACATCAGCATCATTCAGCTGATTGTTGATTTCTTGACAAGATTACGCTCAGTAGTTTGCCTTTGCTTTCTGTGCGACCGACTCACACACCCCGTAAGTTACCGACGCGGAGAGAACCGCTACCAATTCTCGCGCACGTCACGTTACTCATGAGAGTATACGGGATTACGGAGAAAGTGGTGTAACCCCTAGACCAGGGAGACCGGCACTAACCAAACTAAACTGACATTAATGTAAGCTTATGTTTCGTTTGTTCACAGTGCGATTCATTAGGTCTGATGCCAATCATGAACTTCTTTCACGAACAACAGATTAAATGGTTTGGCACCCTCACAAGAATGCCATGGTACCAACCAACCAACCAACCAACCAACCAACCAACCAACCAACCACCCAATAAACTAACCAACCAATCTACCAGCCAGCTACCAGCTAACTAACTAACTAACTAACTAACTAACTAACTAACTAACTAACTAAATAGCTAATTACCTAACTAACTAATTAGCTAATTAGCTAACTAACTAACTAACTAACTAACTAACTAACTAACTAACTAACAAGCTAGCTAACTAACAAACATACTAACTAACCAAACAACAAAACAACTAACTAGCTAACTAAGTAACAAAGTAACTAGCTAACTAACTGACTAACTGAAGCTTTCAGATTCTAACCACTTTCAAGGAATCACCATTTCGAGGCGAGACCATCGATAAGCCGATCTTCAAAGTAACTGCTGATCCTCAAAGTGACTGATTTATGAGCATCTATCAGTCATCCAGTCAAGACATCCAGAAATACTAGTGCACACATCAATCCACTAGCTCCGTGACCCGTCCTCTTCGTTGACTTATATCGCTACCATAGCGACAAGTAGGGCAAAACAGAATCAATCAAAATATGCCCCGGGGTCATTGATGGAAAACGATGAGAGATGTATGGTGGGAGCGTCATACCTTGAATTCAGCCAAGCAAATCGGATCTTATTTATTCTCATCGATGGGATGCCCTTGCAAAAGTGTAGTTTATCGGGAAGTAAGACAGGGGAACAGACTGTATGATTTCAAACTGCTAAAGTGACTATAGACGCCATACACATCCCACTAATAACCCAGAGAGTTGTATCGGATATCTTAAAAAGACGTATATAGATTTACGCATTGGCTAGCGATGTTTCGTTCTCCTTGAAACTGAAAAGGAATAATAGATCACGCCTTGAAAAGTTTTACAGGTGAGACTGTAGTATTTTCCACATTTTACCACTACATTTCCGTTAATTTCTCAATATAGAAAAAGTTATGTGTCATGTTAATTTATATATTTTTCATAATTTTTCAAGGTTTTAATGTTATTCATTCAGAATTTGGACACTTTCAGAAACAAGATCAGCTCTATGCTATGATAAATTCCTTACATTTCATGCGTTAATAAAGTTCTTTTTCTCCTCACCATCCTTCATCCTTCATCTTCCTGTTCTCCCTCGCCTCTACCCTTCCCCTGTTTCT
>JACEFZ010022353.1:0-50000 GCA_014155875.1 Cepaea nemoralis | reverse complement strand
GCGTGTGTGTATGTGTGTGTGTGCTCGCACGCACTGAAGAAATACGTTTCTGTAGTATGCCACGCGTAATCCTGTCTGTTTACCTACCTGTTCTGGTCTTCTTTATAATGCATATATTTTATATTGTTGCTGTTTTCAGTTAGCCTTGAATGGCGTGTGAATGGTATAATGTATGAAAGAGAGTGATAAAAGGGCAGAATGTTAGACGGGCCTGCGTGCCCAATTCTTAACCCTTTCAAAATAAAGTTTTGTTGTTGTTGTTGTTGTTGTTGTTGAGATTTCCACAAAATCAGGCAGTGTCACAATTCATAAAAACATTGTTGAACGGATCAAAATACTTTATTTTTAACATTGCCACTTCCGTGAAGTGACGTGGAGACACGGATGACAGATAACTTTGACAGATGGATTTAGGATGGGCGCATGTGAATGTGTCAAATTTCCACCCCCTCCCCAGTCCACCTTGTTGTTTTCCCCATACAGATTCCTTCTGTGCCCGAGAATGACGTTTCTTCTTTGTCTCTCTTTAGAGGCGGTTGCTCCCTGCCCAGGTATGCACCTCACAGGTCAGTGTGTCCAACCTCGGCATGTGCAGGGTGTATTTTTAATGACAGTGCAGTGTTTGAAAATATTGCCGGTCCAAGTTTTGTATTTACCTGTTATGTTGCATGAACTTTACAGAGGGTGAATACAAAACTTGACCGGCAATATTTTTAGACACTGCACAGTCATTAAAAATACAGCCATATATTTGTGTCAGGTTTGCTGCCGCTAAGAAAGTTAGCTGCATGTTTATTACATGACGTCGCAATCAACCCCAGTATTATTTGACTGTTTGTGATTTTCTCAACAATTTTACTTTCAATAGTTTTCCTTTGCTTTCTGAATGCTTGACGCTCACACCATTGTTATAAATCAACGCACGGCGGTCTGCTTCCGAATCGTCTGCAGCTGATTTCGAACACAACGTGTGCGGGAATTTGAAACGCTTTCGATACCCTTTAACCACATTCGCCGGCTTGCTTCCTCTAGATCAGTTCTATCTACACGTGGGTAGGGTTTTATTTCCAAACAATTTTGTCACGACAGCGGCCTTACAGCCTACTCTTTGCGTGGATCCGCCGTGGGATTTCCAACGAGCACAACATGCACGCAGGATCTCATGTTTTTTTTTTAAAAAGCCCTTATCTGAGAAGGCTATGAATCCAATCCAATATCACTACTCAAGAGACCAGGGGGCGCGTGATATCAACAGACATCAGTGGTTCTTGAAAACATTCCCAGCCGTGTTCTGAGATAGGACCTGGTATTTTCTGAACCTGAGACTGACATTTTGTAGTACGTTCACAAATGTTTGCCCTCACTCACGTTAAATTGTTTTGAAAAGTATCTGTTGCATCGTTATGAAAGTATGGCGTTTTATAATTGCTCCCACCCCAGGAATATGCCTTTGATAGGCCCAGAGGTAAATGAAATAATGAACAGCGGCGAAATTTCTTTGATGTTATGGCGAAAATGTATTGAATTCACGCCATCAAACTTGTTTTACAATAATGCACGTCACTTCGGGTAATCTCGACCACTATGTGACGTGCTTCTAATTAGGAAATTCCCGTCCACCAGCGAAGATATTCATTATTGAACACTGATGTGTCAGTGTGAAAATGTAATAAATCTAATAATATGCACTTTATCTCTTACCCGTAAATTATATTCCGCATATAAACAAACACTGAGATCTGCTGTACAATCTCCAGAACAATTTTTTATTTTCGGTTGGGTGTATATAATGATAAGGTTAAATGCTAAATCTCATCATTTTCCCCTCAGTTGGTTACTCTGGTATGGATATTTGTACGGGGGAAAACATTTGTGAACGTACTATAACCTTTCAGGCACGGATCCCCCTGAGAACTCTATTCTAGTATCTATTTCTAACATGATAACAGTGAATAATGAAATGATGAGGCAACTTGTGCGTTAGATGTGGTTTCTGAGGAAAATGCATGTAGTACCATGGGCAGACATAAAAACCAATGAGCAAGTCCTTCAAGAGGCAAATGAAAGCCGCAAACTGATTAGAGACATTAGACGCAGATAGTCACGGACACGTTATGCGAGGAGATATAAACTGGAGAACTTGGTGAAAACTGGCAAGACTGAGTGGGGTGAGATAGAGAGGTAAATATGTAGATCACATGGCTCAATCAATCGGGTGCCGTCTCCACAATGAAGGTTGGCTGCAATGGATCTCCAGCACTGTCTGTCTCTTGCCTTGACTGTACATTCTGTCAGGCTGATGTGTTCGTCAATATCTTGATGTTATCCTCCCATTTGTATCTTTGTCCACCTCTTGCTCGCTTGCCCTCAACCTTGCCTTCCAGTATGGTTTTTATAAGAGTATCACGTCTTTTAACGTGACAAAAATATTTCACTTGTCTCCTCTTTATTTCTTTCATCAACTCTCTCTTCATTCCGATTTTTTCTAGGACCTCTACATTTGATTGTTTTTGTTTCCATGAAATACGACCTATTCGTCTCTATATCCACATATCCAGGGCTTCTATGCAACTTTCTAGTTGCTTGTTCAATGTCCAGGCTTCCGAGCCATACAGTAGCGTTGAATATACGTAGCATTTGACAATTATTATATTTAATGCGTTATTAATCTCTCTAGATGTTAATACTGATTTAATGCCGGTGAAAGCATTTTTGACCATTCCTATTCTCTTTTTGATTTCCATTTCACTTCTGCCATCATCTGTTATTATATGTAAAGACAAGAAGTAGAGATCAGAGACAACCCGCATTGTCTTGCCAAATGGCGTATACTTGGTGTTCTAAATAAATTATATTGCTGATATTTCTCCTTGCCATAGTATTAGACTACCTAGCACTATTTTCTCTCTGTCTGTCTGCGTGTCTTCTAATGATGATCTCTCCAGCGGTCACGGTGTCCGTCAAAGCCTGATGTGAGTGTCCAGTTCCTTTTCTCGTGGATCTTATTTTTCAACATGCTGGTGTGGTGGGAAACGAACAGGCTGACAGTTTGGCTGTGTCTGCACCACTTGGTGGGGTATTGGTGCATGATAAGGCTGATGTGGTCGGTGACCTTTGGAATCATATGTATAGTGCAGAAGAACAGATATATCATAACGGCTAAAAAAAAAAGGGGGGGGGGGGTGGTGCTGCAGGAAGTGACCAAAGGATCTGGCCGACACTCAAAACTGCAATAAAAAACTAGACAGACACACAATGAGACTGCTACTGGTATCATTAGTATTGGGACTCTTCGATGGCTGTTGAAGATCAAGACGGAACACGTATGTTCCGGAGTGCTGTGATGTCGGATCTTGATTCAACTCAAATCATCCTGTTCAAATAATGAGGCTTTAGCAAACCCCGAAGGCGCCCCTATGTTAGTTGGATCTATAAAGAACAGCAACACTAACCTACCATGCATGTCGTAAGAGATGATCAAGGAAGGTTGGCCTGAAACTGATTATTTCACCGTGTAGAACATTTCAGTTTCAGAATCCATCCAGTGATGAAGTCTAAAATAGGGTTTGACGTGAGTTAACTGAAGCTTCACAGGGAGTTGAAGGAAAGAAAGAAAGAAAGAAAGAAAGAAAGAACGAAAGAAAGAAAGAAAGGAGATGAGGATGAAAGAGTTGGCGGGGGGGGGGGGAGAAGCAGAAGAAGAAGAAGACGACGAAGAAGAAGACGACAACGATGAAGAAGACAATGAAGAAGAAGATGAAAAAGGAAGAAGATGAAAAAGGAAGAAGAAGAAGAAGAAGAAGAAGATGATGATGAAAAAGGAAGAAAATGAAGAAGAAGAAGAAGAAGAAGAAGAAGAAGAAGAAGAAGAAGAAGAAGAAGAAGAAGAAGAAGAGAAAGAAGAAGAAGAAGAAGAAGAAGACGAAGAAGAAGAAGAAGAAAACAAGAACAACAACAACTACAACAACAAGAGGAAGAACAATAAGAAGAAGACAATATAGAACCCCTCCACCGGCAATTGTTTTGATTTTGATAAAGAAGCACTATCATTGTACATGGATGCAGGTTATCATGGTCGAATGGATAAGAACGCGTGTTTTTAAACATCCGGTAGTGCTGATGCCGAGGTAAGGGGCTCAGCTCATACACCGGAAAGTTGGACTAAAATGTTGACATGTCGTCCTTGACTTGGGGACGTACATTACAAGTACCTCTGAAGTAGGAGTGGGTTCGCCTGAAGGCGAGGGACACTGTTAATAGGGAAAGCAAATCTAGCTATCTATCATGTGCCATGCCGATAAGCGTGAACGGTCATGCTTTGCCATCACACTCGATCCACCAGAGTCGTGGATCAGCTCCGTGTTTCTGTCTCAACCATGACACGTGGCCAAGCCATCCAGGTATTTACTTCTCGGTCTTCTCCTTAATCTCTTCTCTTCGATCTTGCCAGTTGTCACTAAGTTCTCCAAGTCATTTCTTCTCATAACATGCCCAAAAAATTGTGACTGTCTTCGTCTAATGTCTCTAATCAGTTTTCGATCTTCATTTGTTTTTTGAAGGACTTGTTCATTGGTTTTTCTGTCTGTCCATGGTATTCTTTGCATTTTCCCCAGAAACCATATTTCCACAGCCATCAGATGTTTTTCAGCTTGTCTGATCGTTGTTCACACTTCACATCCATACAAAAGTACATGTTCTATGTAGCATTTCAACACTCTTTTTCTCGTTTCAGTTGATATCTTTTTATTGGTCAGTATGTTGTAATCTTGCAAATGGCTACCTTCGCAATGGCAATTCTTGTTCCAATCTCTTCAAGGCATCTCCCATCAGATGTTATGACTGTCCGAGATAACTATACCGATTCATTTGTTTAAGAATATGCCCATTTACGTGTATATTACATTGTGGTATTGCTTCTTCCCAGTGACAACCATAATCTGTGTCTTCTTACAATTCAGTTCTAACCCTAGTTGCTCACTGTGTGCAACAACCGCATCTACTAAATGTTGCAGATCCTGTTTATTGTCTGCAATCAAGCCTGTATCATCTACATATCTAATGTTATTGATGTATCGTCCCCCAATTCAGTTCGTCACTACTATAGTGTGTATTGATTATGCTTGAGTTGAAATCGAAGGAGCGAAAAACAAAACAAAATAATTGTACACGGATATCTGAACAAGTGTCTCGGTATAATTAATCACACAAAGAGCATCTCAGCACAGTGAACGAAAACCCCACGGACTGGAGACTGAACTGGAATTCTTATCGTGACCAGCCAATGCGCTGTCTACAGTGTGTTTGATGTCGTGTATGTAACATAGCAATGGATAACCAACATTCGAGAACGAACGAAGCTACTTTTGTCGTCTGGTGACTAATCTTCAGCTTCCATTGGTTGACGATCTTTGCCTTGTTCTGTAGCTTCTCGCCCCGCCCTCTAATGTCTTTGTCACTGCGATACAAGGGCAACCTAATTGTATACGCTTACATCTTTTCTGGATCTCTTGACAAAAATGGCGACTCCACTATCCTTGTCGAAAGGGTTGAACTCAGGTGACCTGGGCGGTTCTTGCAAAAGTGACAGGGACATAAAAGAAGCATCAAGACTTAAGCTTGCTATGAGAAGTAAGTTGATGGGGTCCCAGGCTGACATATGATCCGGGACTACGTCAACTACTTGCTTATACAAGCTTGTTCCTTCCTGTTGGATCATGGAATCCACCGCCAGTTGTGCAGCAGCTGAGAATACTCTATATATACTCTATGCAGTCCGAGATCTTTGGCAAGCAAGCATTAAAAGTAATTGAATCGTGAAAGATAAAAACACAAACTTTTGAAAATTTTGACTAGGGTTATCTAAATTACGCAACGCACCAGTGGATTCAAGATTGGTAAGTGTATTCATGTTGTATGTATATTCAATGTTTCATCTTATCACGTAAAACGCGCTCTAAATAATGCAAATCATTGTTATAATTTAAGCCCATTTATTTACAAAATCAATTTCATATTTATGCTCAGATGAAAAGAATCAATGAGAATATGAATCACTGACGTGGCATGACATTTAACACTTGTCTTGCGACTGACTAACTAGATGTTTATGAAAAAAATGATCAGGTTGGAATTTCGTGTTTCTAAAAATTTTGAAAAAAAACCAAAACAAATTAGCTTGAAGAATGTGTGGCGACTGCTGGGACAAGATGGCTTGATTTCCATACTTGATATCACTATTTGGAACACAAGAAAAAGCAGCAGGCTGCAGCAGGATATATTGTGTCTGTGTCTAGTATGTTATTCTTTTCTTTTTCGCAGGAGATAAATATACCTAATTGTTTGCAATTCATATTGATATCATGAACTGCGCCACGGATCCCAACAACCGAATTCAGTCTTGTCATGATTTTTGTCAAACGCCATTTGTATACGAATAGGAGGAAGAGGAGAATGAAGACATAGACGAAGAAGAAGAAGAAGAAGAAGAAGAAGAAGAAGAAGAAGAAGAAGAAGAAGAAGAAGAAGAAGAAGAAGAAGAAGAAGAAGAAGAAGAAGAAGAAGAAGATAAAAAAGAAGGAGGAGGAGAAGAAGAAGAAGAAGAAGAAGAAGAAGAAGAAGAAGAAGAAGAAGAAGAAGGTCAGCACGGCGGAATGGATAAGAGCGTTCGTTCTTAAACAACCGGTGTGCTGATGCCGAGGTGGCTGGTTCAACACCTACACCGGTCAGTTGGACTAAATTGTTGACTTCTCGTCCTTGACTTGAGGACGTAAATTACAAGTACTTATGAAGTGGAATTGGTTCGGCTGATGGCGAGGGACACTGGTAAAAGGGAAAGTTATCCCCACACACAAAAATCAGTCCAGGGCACTAGAAGTAGTAAAGTAGCACGTTTATGGACTACGCTTGAGTTCAAAGCCAGCGGAGGAAAAGGAGGAAACAAGGAAGAAGAAGAAACAGCAGAAGAAGAAAAAAAAAAAGAAGAAGAAGAAGAAGAAGAAGAAGAAGAAGAAGAAGAAGAAGGAGGAGGAGGAGGAGACGAAGAAGAAGAGGAAGAAGAACTATTACCCACCATGCAACTATAACCAAATATTCCTCCACATGTGAATACACAGATTACCGGAAGAGACTTGTAGAAATACATGAACTTAATGTGAACCAGGCGTTTTATATAACCTGGTCTTGCATAGCGATTAACTGAGACACAGAAATACATATAATTGGACTCTATAAAATATACCAAAGAATTTGAAAGAGTGGGGCATAATTAAATTATGAATTTGTTGGAACATATTAATTAAATGGGTAAGAAAGATCTCAGAATAATACCCCCAAAATATATGCACTGAAAAAATGTAGCAGCAATTAAAATAGGAAATAGATAGGACAATTATGCAGTAAAGGATAAAGAGTTTTAATGATGGAAGCAACGTCTGCAAAGTATTTGCTTCATAAAATAATAAATACATGGACTCGTAGCAGTTTTCTGCTATGGTCCTGTGTTATGATAGTGTCATAACATTTTGTAGTCCTGAGAGCAAGGCATGATGATGATTATTTGGCCTGGATGAAAAAACAAAAAGACAGCGGTGTACAGATAATAACAATCCCATATTGGAAACATTGCTGTGTCGAAGGAGCTACAACAGCAGTTCGTAATCTCGCATACCTCGTTGGAAACACAGATGCCGACGATTTGGAACCAAACCGTCTTTCGCTAATTTTCGCGCAATGTATGAATGCTGGCCGTTCATAAATCAATGGCAAACTACTGAACGTAAACTTGCCAAGAAATGAAATAGCAAAAAACTTCTGGGGTTGACCGAGACGTCCTGTAAAGGATATGCAACTAACTTAACTGGAAACACAAAGGGACAGTAGATTCAGGAACCTTAAACCACCTCTTTGAGACACAACGACAAGTGTGAGACAAGGGTGTGCGTTATCCCCATAAGTAAAGAGCACATGAACTCTTTTCAAGCCATGAGCAGGTTTTGGTATACGGTGCTAATCCAATCAACAATGGATCGGTGTTGTAGTTAATATCACACCTGGCTTATTTACTTCCTAGGAAATTTCATCCTACCAATTTGTACATGCTCTGTCATAGTTTAGTTTAGTTTAGGTTAGTTTAGTTTAGCTTAGCTTAGTTTAGTCGTTGGATCAACATCACAGCACAGGGTGTAACCCATAAGTGCCCCGTTCTACTCCTAACTCAATCCTGAGTCCGGATAATCTCAGCTCAGCGCACGAACTCCGTAGCGCCGGCGAGGTTCCTGAAATACTTTGGGTAGATATTTATCTCGAAATTTTGCCCAGGCAGCGCCGTTGGGCTACTCTTTTTCGATTTCCAACTGCCAAGGGATATTTTTTTTTACGTGCGCAACAAAACACACTGACGTCCGATCTCACTACCCAAAGACCAGGAGGAAATTTTGTTACTAGAAGTCCACGTGAAAAAATCCCGGCCCTCACCGAGGCTTGAACCCTGGACCTCCAGCATTCGAGGCGGACACCGTACCTCGAGACCACTCAGCACCCCTCCCCCCCCCCCCCCCCCCCGTCAACCTGGGAATTCAAGACAGTGGGGGGGGGGGATGCCCGCTTCGAAGGGATTCAACCTTCAACCACATGACAACCAGACCGGCAGGCAAGCGTGCTAGCCGCGAGGAGTGTCGAGTATATAGTGCCTATCCCATATCTTTATAGACACTCGATGGTGGATTAAATCAATAACACGCGGCCGCTTTAAGTTCCCAAGACATTTTCTGGTACTCATTTTAGGTTGGGTTGATATGGAGCAAAGAATACCATGGACAGCCAGAAAGACCAATGAACAAGTCCTTCAAGAAACAAATGAAGATCGTAAATTGATTAGAGAAATTAGACGTAGACAGTCAAAATTTTTTGGGCATGTTATGAGAAGAAATGGATTGGAGAATTTGGTGACAACTGGTAAGATCGAGGGGAACAGACCAAGGGGAAGACCTAGAAGCAAGTACCTGGATGGCTTGGCCTTGTGGCATGGTCGAGACAGAAACACGGAGCTGATCCATGACTCTGGTGATCGAGTGAGATGGCAGAACATGACCGCCCACGCTTACCGGCATGGCACATGATGGATGGATGGATATGGAGGGGCGTAAGGGGGCGGGGGCGGAAAGTTAAATTTAAAACAAACAACTTCATCTTGATGGGGACAATTAGTTCAATGTATCATGTGACGAAATTCCGAACGAGAATTATAATGAGAAGAATAAGAAATAGAACCAAGAAATGTGAGATTAACAGTGTTGAATCCCCGGAGCAAGATAACGTCAATGTCGACAACATTAATGCTGTTGGTGAACTGGATATAGAAGTGATAACAAAACTGTTGAATGATACCTGTTATGGAGGACATATACAGGACACTTGATGATCTCTTGAAATCTATTGTCAAAGCTCTACCAAAGAAATCTGATGCAACTGATTGTGGGGAACATCGCACAGCTAGTTTAATGAGTCATGTGACTATATATATAATACTGATGAGAATTAAAATGAAAAGAATAAGAATTACAATAACACCAGAAGGTGGATTTGCGGAGGGTAAATGCACAAACAACGCCATATACGTCTTAAGAACATTAAGAGAAAGAATGATTGAAATAAGCAGCAATCCATGTTGTGTTTTATTGACTACACTGTAGCATTTAGTACGTTGAAACACGAAGAAATTATTAGATTTTTCAAAATTTAAATATTTATGATACATATCTGAGAATAATTTAAAAAAAAAAACTATGTATTGGTAACAGAACTCGGCTATAAGAATTAACAACCACATGGGGACTTTTCAGCACGTTAAACTAGGTGTTAGACAGGGCTGTGTACTGTCACCAGATGTGTTTAATTTGTACAGACGTAATAGTGAGATCCATACAGGATATACCGGTCTCCCTGGCGAAGGGGTTAACGTCTTTCTCCGTAATCCCGTATATCCACGTAGGGTAACGCAGCTGCGCGAGATTCGGTAGCGGATCGCGTTGCGCTCGTTACTTACGAGGTATGTGAGCATATCGCTCAGAAATCAATCGCAAACTTCTGAGCGTAATCTTGCCAAAAAATCAGTAACAGTGGTAAAATGCTGGTGTTGACAGCGATGTCCTGTAAATAGGATATTGAAAAAAAGAAAAAAAACAAGACATGCCAGGAATATCAGTGGGTGGGTATAGTGCACGCTACGTGTGTTACACTAATGGCATTTGTTGATCACTGAATATGAAATGTATTTACAAGAAATGATAGATATAATTGCAACAGAACGTGAAAAAGGTTCTGGTCAGATAAAAGACATGTCTCCCAAATACAACATGAACGTAAAATTGAACTAGTCTGAAACAAGTCAATGTATTCGAGTACTTTGCAAACAGCAGATGAAAGATGTATTACGGAAGTTAAAAATAAAAAGCAGCAGAGTTTAACAAGGTAAAGGTGTGACATATGTCTTTGTAAAAAAAGAAATGCGAAAAAGAGGTATTAAGAGCTATATCGAGCCAGTTCTGATGAATAGAAGTAAATCATGGACAATTATCAAACTGACGAGGAACTATGCGGAAGCTACAGAGATATGGTTTTGGGAAAGAATAATGAAAACACCATGGACTGATAAAAAGCCAAATGAAGATTTTTTTCAAAGCACTCACAAAGAGAACTGATTATTCGCATCAGAAGAAGACAGTCCATTTTATTTTGGAGAAGGGGAAAGCTGGAGTATGTCGTCACAACGGGAAAGTTAGAAGGGAAAAGAGGCAGGGAAAATACTTTGAGAAATAGTTTGCACAGTCTGACATTATAACGCAGAGGAACACCGGCATCAGAAAAGATGAGCAGTACAGGAGACAGTCGGTTGTGGAAAGACATTAGTACCAAGGCCATGCGACACGGAGGAACATTGGTATCAGAAAAGATGAGCAGTACACGAGACATAAAGAATAAAGGAAATAAATACGAAAACTTTGTGACAACTGGAAACTGTGATGGGGAAAACAAGGAAAGACAGAGAGATAAATAACTGGATGGCTTGGCCGCATTGCCTAATCTGGGCAAGGACAGAGACCCGATCCAAAACTGTGGGGATCGTGTGAGATTGTGAACTGTGACAAAACTGTGGGGATCGTGTGAGATTGTGAACTGTGACAAAACTGTGGGGATCGTGTGAGATAGTGAACTGTGACACAACTGTGGGGATCGTGTGAGATAGTGAACTGTGACAAAACTGTGTGGATCGTGTGAGATAGTGAACTGTGACAAAACTGTGGGGATCGTGTGAGATAGTGAACTGTGACAAAACTGTGGGGACCGTATGAGATAGTGAACTGTGACAAAACTGTGGGGACCGTGTGAGATAGTGAACTATGACAAAACTGTGGGGATCGTGTGAGATAGTGAACTGTGACAAACTGTGGGATCGTGTGAGATAGTGAACTATGACAAAACTGTGGGGATCGTGTGAGATAGTGAACTATGACAAAACTGTGAGGATCGTGTGAGATAGTGAACTGTGACAAAACTGTGGGGACCGTGTGAGATAGTGAACTGTGACAAAACTGTGGGGATCGTGTGAGATAGTGAACTGTGACAAAACTGTGGGGATCGTGTGAGATAGTGAACTGTGACAAAACTGTGGGGATCGTGTGAGATAGTGAACTGTGACAAAACTGTGGGGATCGTGTGAGATAGTGAACTGTGACAAAACTGTGTGGATCGTGTGAGATAGTGAACTGTGACAAAACTGTGGGGATCGTGTGAGATAGTGAACTGTGACAAAACTGTGGGATCGTGTGAGATAGTGAACTGTGACAAAACTGTGGGGATCGTGTGAGATAGTGAACTGTGACAAAACTGTGGGGATCGTGTGAGATAGTGAACTATGACAAAACTGTGGGGATCGTGTGAGATAGTGAACTGTGACAAAACTGTGGGGATCGTGTGAGATAGTGAACTGTGACAAAACTGTGGGGATCGTGTGAGATAGTGAACTATGACAAAACTGTGGGGGTCGTGTGAGATAGTGAACTGTGACAAAACTGTGGGGATAGTGTGAGATAGTGAACTGTGACAAAACTGTGGGGATAGTGTGAGATAGTGAACTGTGACAAAACTGTGGGGATCGTGTGAGATAGTGAACTGTGACAAAACTGTGGGGATCGTGTGAGATAGTGAACTATGACAAAACTGTGGGGATCGTGTGAGATAGTGAACTATGACAAAACTGTGGGGATCGTGTGAGATAGTGAACTGTGACAAAACTGTGGGGATCGTGTGAGATAGTGAACTGTGACAAAACTGTGGGGATCGTGTGAGACTAGTGAACTATGACAAAACTGTGGGATCGTGTGAGATAGTGAACTGTGACAAAACTGTGGGGATCATGTGAGACTAGTGAACTATGACAAAACTGTGGGGATCGTGTGAGATAGTGAACTATGACAAAACTGTGGGGTCGTGTGAGATAGTGAACTGTGACAAAACTGTGGGGATAGTGTGAGATAGTGAACTGTGACAAAACTGTGGGGATCGTGTGAGATAGTGAACTATGACAAAACTGTGGGGATCGTGTGAGATAGTGAACTGTGACAAAACTGTGGGGATCGTGTGAGATAGTGAACTGTGATAAAACTGTTGGGATCGTGTGAGATAGTGAACTATGACAAAACTGTGGGGATCGTGTGAGATAGTGAACTATGACAAAACTGTGGGGATCGTGTGAGATAGTGAACTATGACAAAACTGTGGGGATCGTGTGAGATAGTGAACTGTGACAAAACTGTGGGGATCGTGTGAGATAGTGAACTATGACAAAACTGTGGGGATCGTGTGAGATAGTGAACTATGACAAAACTGTGGGGATCGTGTGAGATAGTGAACTATGACAACCCAGTGATATCTGCATTGCATATGATGGTGATATCCACTAATTGTTGCCTAAGCAGAATGATTGGACCCAGAATCGTGGGACCATAATGGTACGAGGGTAAGTTAATAAGAAGTCACTCTGTTTTCTAAACCACGATTTCACTTCACATTCAACTTCGGCGTCATTCTCGAAATGTCTCCCGCCAAGGTGGGTTTCCTGTTTATGCTGATAAATGTTTGTTCCTAAAGTGGTGGATAGCTGGGTAGAAAAAGTTACGAGGACGAGTCAATAAGTAAGTCACACAGTTCTGTGGCATGGCACGCACATGAAAACAAAGCAAGCAGTTCTATGCAGCCGGTTTGGGAGGACTGATAAAACGATGGAATAAGTGCATCAATATTGGTGGAAATTATGTTGAGAAATAAAGGGACAATGTATGTATAAAAATAAACTGGTTTCAAGTTGTTATCATATTTAGTTATTTTTCTACAGCCATTTGTGGCTTACTTATTAACTTACCCTCATATGACAGAATCACCAATGTGGAGCTCATGGAGAGAACTGGATAAATTACAGTGAATCAGGAGACGAGGAAAAGACGTTGGCAGTGGATAGGACACGCAGAGACAACCAGAGTACAGTATAACTGGACACTCTCTTGTCTGGAACCCACAAGGCAAACGACATAGCGGAGACCTAGAAACACAGGGAGAAGAGAATGACAGACAGGGAAGAATAATATTGGGAGGACATGGAAGAGCTGCAGGCGATAGCAACAGGTAGGAAGTATTTTTATGGCGAGGACCTGTGCTTCAATGGTAGATAAACAGCAGAAGAAGATGAGCAGAATTTCTATAATACGCATGTCTAGTTTAATGAAGGGCGGTCTCCCTGGTGAAGGGATTAATGGCTTTCTTCGTAATTTCGTATATCTACGTGAGGAACACAGCTGCGCGAGATTCGGCAGCGGATCGCGTCGCGTTGGTTACTTACGGGGTATGCAAGCCAGTCGCTCAGAAAGCAATGGCAAACTACTGAGCGGAATCTTGCCAAGAACATCAACAGCAGCTGAAAAATGCAGGTGTTGACTGCAATGTCCTGTAAGGGATATGCAACTTAAAAAAAAGTTTAATGAAATGCTTACATTTTCATCTCAAGTCAAATTAGAGACAAGATCATCTTCAGCATCAAGTACCTTGTCAACTGGCGTAGGAGTTCATGTCTCCCCACACATCTCGGTCTTTGGTTTTCTGGATAAATTCCGCTGTTGATCTCCATGCCATCGTCACAATCCACCCAGCATCATTTCTCTTGGTCTGCCTCTGTCTCTCGTCCCCTCGATCTTTCCAGTTGTCACGATGTTCTCCAATGTCTCTCTTCTCCTCACATGACCAAAAAAAAAAAAAAGGCTGTTTGCCTCTTTTTTAATGTTCTAGTTTCATCAACTCAGCTGGTGATATTCCTCCATCCCACCGTCTCAGTCCATCCAACATCATTTCTTGTAGCCTTTCTTCTCTGCCTCTACTGCCACTTATATTTCCAGTAGTCACGTTGTTTTCCAATTACTCTTTACTCATTAAATTACCAAAGATTACAGTTTGCCTCTTAAAGTTGTATTTTTGTTTGTTTTGCGTATCCCTTACGGGACGTTGCAGTCAACACCAGCATTTTCAGCTGCTGTTGATGTACTAGGCAAGTAGTTACGTTCAGTAGTTTGCCATTGCTTTCTGAACGACCGGCTCCTATACCTTTTTCGAAAAAACCAGCATCGCCGTGTTTCGAACCCGGGTATACGGGCTCACAAACCGCGTTCGCAAGCCCCTAGCCACAGAAACGTACTTATTAGAATATTTCGGAAAACTCTTGTTAGGTACTCTGGCATTCTAAAGTGTACGTAACATTCGTCTCAGGAACCACAACTCAGTTGCCTCCAAACTTCCTAATTAGTTCGTCCACTGTCGGACAGCAGAACAGGTTCTATATAACATTTCAACACTCTTCCTCTAACATTCAACGATAGTGACTTCTTGCAAACTATACTTTTCATTTTCTGAAATGTAGTTTTTTGCTTGACAAATTCTACTGATGATCTCTATCATGCACCTTCCATCGAATTTAATGACGATCCCTAGCTCTTTATTAGCACTTATCAGTTTCGTTAAGGCCGATGCATCAGCGGAATTGATAGCGAACTACGCTGGTGATGTTATGAAACGGGTTTGAAGCCTGTGCTCGTTGCTTCTCGAAAATAAGGGAAGGAATGACCACATATGACGTTATGATTGCGGTCGGAAGAGGGTTCCACGGAGAAGTTCGCCGTCTGTTCAGAGAGGAAAACAACTGGACACCTATTGGTACGTGTATTCAGGCCTACAAAATGTGACTGTTCTAGCTCTTGACAGTCCTAAATCAGGTTCCTGCTTGGGAACTGTAAAAAGAGTTTGCCTTATTTGCTCGTGAACTTTTCTATTTTTACAAGTACTGTATATGAATTATTTATCTATCTAGCGCGTGAACCACTGGGCAACCACCAGCGAAGAAAATCGGCTTAGTTTGAACGGAAATGTTACAGAATAATTTTTAGAATACCATGAAACAAGACAAAGATAATAATTATATTCTACAAGGATAACAGTATGACCAAACGGATAAGAGCCCTCGCTCTTAAGCTTCCGGTGTGCTGATGCCGAGGTAGCGGGTTCAGACCTATACACCGATCAGTTGGGTTAAAATGTTGGAGTGGATTCGACTGATGGCGACTGACACCGGCAATAGGGAAAGCTAATCCATGCGCACAAATAAGTCCAGTGCACTCACTAGTAGTAGCAAGTGTATGAATAACGCTTGAGTTAAAAGCGAGCGAACGAATACAAAATATTCTGCAAGATTTGGGCATTGAAAAAACACAATTGGTTCATAATTCATGAACAGCACCATATCTGAGTAAATAAAATACTTGTGCCATATTAACCGCTCTCCGGCCTTCAAAATATGATGGCCTATTATTTTACAGGCAAGACCCTTAACAGCAAGCTGCTTCGGGACAATTTAAATTTATTTTAACTTAGTTAAGCATTTCCCGCTATTGGTATATCACATGCTGATGTTGTCTCAGTGATCCGATATCTGAATAAATTGTTTTGTTATTTTTAAAAAAATACTACATTGATGTTTTTAACACTCTCATTTCTGTTCAAGAAACGTGTAACGTGTTGAGACGTCTTTACTACAAAACAACCTGAGTGTCGTCATGGCAACGGGCTGGAAAGGCGCTTACCAACGCGAGTAATCAATCTTCCACTGACTGAAGGGACCCTAAGGGCACACCAAGAATGATCTAGAAAGATACTTGGCACCTGTAGCCGCGGGCGTTGGGAGCCCCACGTTGAATAAAAGTGGATTTCCCAAGATCCGTGAATGCAGGCTCGCCAGTTCACAGCCACTGCAATCAATCAAGTGTCGTCTCCACACACTGCAATCAATCAAGTGTCGTCTCCACACACTGTAGTCAATCAAGTGTCATCTACACACCGAGGGTTAGCTACTAGAGATCCCGAAACGTCCTGGCTCTTGTAACATACTATGACACACCGCTGTTAGCCCATCTCTCGATGATGTTTTTCTGTTGTATCATCACCCCATTTGAGTGTGCTGAGACCTAGTATATGTGAAGACCAGTTTCTGTCTCGTGCTCCAATGGCACAATTGTCTTTCTTCCTCTTCTTTCTCTGCCCTTTACGCCCAAATAAAACATTGCCCCTTCAACCAACTCACGCCAATTCGTCCTATCTTTTGCTATCTCCTGCAAATGCCTTCGTGTCCTCCATGATAAATCTATGTTTAATTCTCCTACCCTTGTGTTTTCAGATCTCCGTATATTTTCTTTTGCTCTTTGGGTTTCAGAAAAAGCACTCTCTAGTTATACTATAGAGTTGAGTCAAGAACCGACAAAACAGCATTGGGGACATTCCCATACGTTCTCTGTCCTCATTTGCAACAGCCAGCGAAGAGTCCCAGTACTAATGTTACAAGTAGCAGTCTGATTATGTCCGTCTGGAAAACAATGAGCTACGATAAGGTTTTCTCAGTGTGTACCATATCCCGCGCCCGCATCTTTTCCTCGACTCTTGATTCATTTATATCAGTCTGGCTCACGCCTTAAGCTCCACGTTGGTGATTCTATCATCTAATTTATGTACTTCTGTTCTGAACAGGAACTACTCAACGAATATTCGTAGTTCATTAGTAATTGATTTAGTTGTTTTCCGTGTTGCTGACGCATATAACAGTACAGTGACCAGACGATTTGTTTTCTGCCTTTTCTTGATTTTAATAATGAAAACACAAACAATATTTTGCAATATTTATTGCCTGGCATGTTTCGCCGCATCTCGTAAGGTACATACTGCAGAAATCTCACAACATAAAGTAAAGTAATTATATAAATCCTTCCAGCTCTGACATAAAGCTCCCATATTGTTTATGCCTTAGTTATTCAAATTCACTACGGAAAAACACTGTTTTGAATTTTCCTTATTTCTTTCGTCAGCTTTTCTTATTTAGGTTATTTAGTTTTTGAATTTTTTGTTTTTGTTTTATTTTGCTAATTTCTCTGAAGAATCTGCTTTCAATTATTACATGTTTGGGCATTTTATTGAACATCCCATTTACTGACACCATTGTTTATGTTATTTACTGACAATGTAGTTTATATTACTGGCAAGAGGAGGTCAACTAGAGAGACGAATGGAGACGGATTGTATCTGCAGCAAAGAACCTTAATGGCTCGGAACGCTGAAGAAGAAGAAGAAGAAGAAGTTTATGTTGTTTACTGACATCATAGTTTATGTTATTTACTGACAACATAGTTTATGTTATTTACTGACATCATAATTTAAGTTATTTACTGACATCATAATTTATGTTATTTACTGACATCATAATTTATGTAATTTACTGACATCATAATTTATGTTATTTACTGACATCATAATTTAAGTTGTTTACTGACATCATAATTTATGTAATTTACTGACAATATAGTTTATGTTATTTACTGACATCATAATTTAAGTTATTTACTGACAACATAGTTTATGTTATTTACTGACATCATAATTTATGTTATTTACTGACATAATAATTTAAGTTATTTACTGACATCATAATTTAAGTTGTTTACTGACATCATAATTTATGTTATTTACTGACATCATTATTTATGTTATTTACTGACATCATAATTTATGTTATTTACTGACATCATAATTTATGTTATTTACTGACGTCATAATTTGAGTTATTTACTGACATCATAATTTAAGTTGTTTACTGACATCATAATTTATGTAATTTACTGACAACATAGTTTATGTTATTTAGTGAAACCATAGTTTATGTTATTTACTGACATCATAATGTATGTTATTTACTGACATGATAATTTATGTTATTTACTGACATCATAATTTATGTTATTTACTGACATCATAATTTATGTTAATTTACTGACATCATAATTTATGTTATTTACTGACATCATAATTTATGTTATTTACTGACAATGTAGTTTATGTTATTTACTGACAATCATAGTTTATGTTATTTACTGACAACATAGTTTATGTTATTTACTGACATCATAATTTATGTTATTTACTGACAACATAGTTTATGTTATTTACTGACATCATAATTTATGTTATTTACTGACAACATAGTTTATGTTATTTACTGACAACATAGTTTAAGTTGTTTACTGACATCATAATTTATGTTAATTTACTGACATCATAATTTATGTTATTTACTGACAACATAGTTTATGTTATTTACTGACATCATAATTTATGTTATTTACTGACAACATAGTTTAAGTTGTTTACTGACAACATAGTTTATGTTATTTACTGACAACATAGTTTATGTTATTTACTGACAACATAATTTATGTTATTTACTGACATCATAATTTATGTTATTTACTGACAACATAATTTATGTTGTTTACTGACGACATAGTTTATGTTATTTACTGACAACATAATTTATGTTATTTACTGACAACATAGTTTATGTTATTTACTGACATCATAATTTATGTTATTTACTGACAACATAGTTTATGTTATTTACTGACATCATAATTTATGTTATTTACTGACAACATAGTTTATGTTATTTACTGACAACATAGTTTAAGTTGTTTACTGACAACATAATTTATGTTATTTACTGACATCATAATTTATGTTATTTATTGACAACATAGTTTATGTTATTTACTGACATCATAATTTATGTTATTTACTGACAACATAGTTTAAGTTGTTTACTGACAACATAGTTTATGTTATTTACTGACAACATAGTTTATGTTATTTACTGACAACATAATTTATGTTATTTACTGACATCATAATTTATGTTATTTACTGACAACATAGTTTAAGTTGTTTACTGACGACATAGTTTATGTTATTTACTGACAACATAGTTTAAGTTGTTTACTGACGACATAGTTTATGTTATTTACTGACAACATAATTTATGTTATTTACTGACATCATAATTTTATTATTTACTGACAACATAGTTTATGTTATTGACTGACAACATAGTTTATGTTATTTACTGACATCATAATTTATGTTATTTACTGACATCATAATTTATGTTATTTACTGACAACATAATTTATGTTATTTACTGACATCATAATTTATGTTATTTACTGACAACATAGTTTATTTTATTTACTGAAAACATAGTTTATGTTGTTTACTGACATCATAATTTATGTTATTTACTGACAACATAGTTTAAGTTATTTACTGACATCCTAATTTATGTTATTTACTGACAACATAGTTTAAGTTATTTACTGACATCCTAATTTATGTTATTAACTGACATCATAATTTATGTTATTTACTGACATAATAATTTATGTTATTTACTGACGAAACATAGTTTATGTTATTTACTGAAAACATAGTTTAAGCTGTTTACCGACAACATAGATTATGTTATTTACTGACAACATAGTTTATGTTTTTTACTGACATCGTAATGTATGTAATTTACTGACATCGTAATTTATGTAATTTACTGACGTCGTATTTTATGTAATTTACTGACATCGTAATTTATGTAATTTACTGACATCGTAATTTATGTAATTTACTGACATCGTAATTTATGTAATTTACTGACATCGTAATTTATGTAATTTACTGACATCGTAATTTATGTAATTTACTGACAGCATAGTTTATGTTATTTACTGAAAACATAGTTTATGTTATTTACCGACAGCATATTTTAAGTTATCTAGTGACAACATAGTGTTGGTTATTTTCTGACAACGCAGTTTTTGTTATTTACTCTCGCATGTTCTATTTACACATGCATATTAACTTTCACCTTACCTGGCTCTTGAACCACTTGGCAAGCACAAAAGAAGAAAATCGGCAAATTTGAACTTAAATGTTACAGAGAAAATGTTATAATTCCGTGGATAAAAAAAAAATAAAGAAAATTATAATCTACAAGATCTGAGCATCGATGAAAACAGATTCATCGTCATGTCTCGGTAAATGAAATACTTTGGCTATTTTAATTGTCACAGTTACTTAGGAAGATCAGTAATGGAAGGCATGACCCCCGGAGGAAGAGTCCGGACCAATACGAAAGTGAACACATAACATGGAGGTCAGCGTGGCCGAATGAATACAAGTACTCGCTAGTAAACTTCCGGTGTACTGATGGCGAGGTAGCTGGTTCAACCACTATTTCGGGCAGCTGGAGTAAAATGCCAACTTCTAGTCCCTGACTTTGTTAGTGTGCATATCCTTTACAGAAGAAATTAGAACAAGAATTGCCACTGTGAAGGTAGCCTTTTGCAAGATAAAAAACACACTGACCAATAAATAGATATCAATTGAAACGAGAAAAATAATAGTGCTGAAGTGTTACATAGAACATATACTTTTGTATGGATGTGAAGAGTGGACAATAAGCAGTCACGCTGAAAAACAGCTGATGGCTGGAAATGTGGTTTCTGAGGAAAATGCAAAGAATACCATGGACAGACAGAAAAACCAATGAACAGGTCCTTCAAGAAACAAATGAAGATCGTAAACTGATTAGAGACATTAGACGTAGACAGTCACAATTTTTTGGGCATGTTATGAGAAGAAGTGACTTGGAGAACTTGGTGACAGCTGGCAAGATCGAAGGGAAGAGACCAAGGGGAAAACCGATAAGTAAATACCTGGATGGCTTGGCCACATGGCATGGTCGAGGCAGGAAAACGGAGCTGATCCACTATTCTGGTGATCGAGTGAGATGGCAGAACATGACCGCCTACGCTTATTGGCATGGCACATGATGGATGGATGTATGATAATGTATCCTTTATAGGACATTGCAGTCAACACCAGCATTTTTCAACTGTTGTTGATGTCTTGGCAAGTTTTACGTTCAGTAGTTTGCCACTGCTTTCTGAACGACCGGCTCACATACCCTCCGTAAGTAACCAACCCGACGCGATCCGCTGCTGAATCTCGCGAAGCTGTCTTTCGTACGAAAGTATACGGGATTACAAACAACGTCCTTAACGCCTCCACCAGGGAGACCGGCCGTCCCTGACTTGGGGACGTAAATTAAAATGACCTCAGAAGTCGGAGTGGGTTCGCTAGACGGCGATGGACACTGGTAATAGGAAAAGTTATAGGACTACGCTGGAGTTCAAGACAAGTGAACGAAAACGAAAATAAAACAGAATATAAAAGACACGAGAGCACACATTTGCATGTGGTTTGGGAACTGGCTAAAGATGGAGACTATGCGGCGTGAGGTCAGCTCGTTTTGCAAATGACCTGCCGCATGATGATAGTGTCTATATCAGTGATTCTCAAACGGTGGGGAATCCCCCCCCCCCCCATTTAGGATTTCCGATCGTCCCTCTTTCTTGAATTATGTGTGAGCTTGTGTATATATTTGTGTGTGTGTGTGTGTGTGTGTGTGTGTGTGTATATATATATATATATATATATATATATATATATATATATATATATATATATATATATATATATATATATATATATATATGAATGTGTAAAAAAAAGGGGGGGGGAGGGGTTGCCATTCTGAGCATACGGTGAAAGGGTGCATGGGCCTAAAAAGGTTGAGAACCACTGGCCTAGATCATTGTTTTCCTATTCTTTCAAGTACATGCATATTTTTTTTTTCCTGCGCACTGGCAAGTGTAAAAGCGACATTTAAAGAAGGTAGAGTTTATACATGTCCCGATGACGTCACGTATATTACGTGACTAGCCTTTGGTTGCGAATAGAGACTTCGTTTATTCGCAACTTGGTTGCGAATAGACACTTTGTTTAAAGAAAGTCTCACAGCAGATAAGATCGCTAGGGTGTCAAGTGCTAGGTCTTCACATATTATAATAAACATGTTAGTAAAGAACGCTTTTGCATCATTATCATCATCATCATATCATCATCATCATCATCATCATCATCATCATCATCATCATCATCATCATCATCATCATCATCAAAATATGTCATGGGCGGTCATGTTTCGCCATCTCCCCCGATCACTAGAGTCGTGGATCAGCTCTGTGGTTTTGCATCAGGCCAAATCATCCAGATATTTACCCCTCTGCCTTACTCTGGTTGTTTTCCCCTCCATCTTGCCAGCTGTCACCAAGTTCTCTAGTTTAAAATAAAAACTTGACTGTCTACGAATAATTTCTCTAATCAGTTTATGGTTTTCATTTGTTTCTTGTAGGACTTGTTCATTGATTTTTCTGTCTGCCCGTGGTATTCTGTGCATTTCCCCCAGAAACTATATTTAACTACCATCAGATTTTTCTCAGCTTGTCTACTCGCTCATTTACATGCATCCAGGTCTAAGGTGGTAAACCCACAGTTTTATAGACTAGTTTGCTCATGTGTAGTTAGTTTGTATTGTTCTGTCTCTGAAAAAGATTGATAAAATCGAAACATCGTCGTCTGTTGTATTTGTATTTTATTACTTCATTATTATATATTTATACTTATGCTTCATAGACTACACAAAAGCATTTGACAATGTGAAGCATGAAGAAATAATACAATTACTAAAGCAACTGAACGACGGCAAAGATCTGCGAATAATAAAGGACATACATTGGCAGCAATCAGCAGCCATAAGAATCAGGAACCTTGTAGGAACATTTCAGTGTATAAAGAAGGGCGTCAGACAAGGTTGTGTATTGTCTCCTGATTTGTTCTCATTGTACAGTGAATATACAAATATAATGAGATCTACAGAAAATATGCCAGTGATCTACAGAAATGATAGATACAGTGGTTGCGGAGAGTGAAAGAACGGGGCTTAGTTTAAATAATAGAAAGACAGAAGTTATGATGATATCAAAGAAACAGATTGTACCTAAATGTGCAATTAAAGTACATGACGTTATTTTGGAGTAAGTGCAGAAATTTAGATATCTAGGCACATGGATAACATCAGATGGAAGATGCGTCATTAAGATAAAGAACAGAATAGGACAAGCAAAAACAGCATTCTAACAAATGAAGAACACTTTGTGCAATAGTCCATCCATCCATCATGTGCCATACCGATAAGCGTTGGCGGTCATGTTTCGCCATTTCACTCGATCACCATAGTCGTGGATCTGCTCTGTGTTTTTGTTTCGACCATGCCATGTGGTCAAGCCATCCAGGTATTTACTTCTCATTCTTTCCCTTGGTTTCTTCTCTTAGATCTTGCCAGTTGTCATCAAGTTCTCCAATTCATTTCTTCTCATAACACACCCAAAAGGTTTTGACTGTCTACGTCTAATGTCTCTAATCAGTTTACGAGCTTCGTTTGTTTCTTGGAGGACTTGTTCATTGTTGTTTTTTTTTTTTTTTGGTCTGTCCATGGTATTCTTTCCATTTTACTCAGAAACCACATTTCCACAGCCATCTGAAGTTTTTCATTGTCCACGCTTCACATCCATACAAAAGTAAAGGCTCTATGTAGCACCGCAACACTATTTTTCTCGTAGCAATTGACATCTTTTTATTGGTCAATATGTTTTTCATCTTGCAAAAGGCTACCTTCGCAATGACAATTCTTGCTCTAATCTCTTCAAGACATCTCCCATCAGATATTATGATGGTTCCGAGATAACTGTAATGACTCACTTGTTTAAGAATATGCACATTTACTTGTATATTATATTGTGGTATTTCCTTCCTCCCAATGACGACCATAATCTGTGTCTTCTTACAATACAATTCTAACCCATGTTGTTCACTGTGTGCAACAGCCGCATCTACTAAATTTTGCAGGTCCTGTTCATTGTCTGCCATCTAGACTGTATCATCTGCATATCTAATATTATTGATGCATCGTCTCCCAATGATTATTCCTTTCATATCTTCTATATTTCTGAAAGTATTTTCACTGTACAGGAAAAAAAGATCTGGAGACATTAGACATCCCTGTTTCACACATCTCTTAATAGGCTGATATTGACCTTCTTCATTATCAATTCTGATGGCAGCTTGTTGATTCCAATATATGTTTTTTTACAAGTCTAAGGACATTTCCATCAATTTGTAGATCTTCAAGCATCCTTATGTCGACATGTCTCACTTTATCGAACGCCTTTGTGTAGTCAATAAATCAGAGGTGTAGATTTTGTTTACTTCTATAGTAAAACTTTTATAGTGGAGTCTCCGTGGTCACGCCGTCTGCCTCGGGCTCAGAAAGCTGTGGGTTCGATTCCGGGTCGCGTCCTTCGGTTCACGAGTGCATTTTTTCGGAGACTCCCAGGTGTTGTCGCTGGAGCTACTGAGTTCGTGCTTTGTGGACGCTTTCTGCGCTGCGGAAAGTGACTGAGCTATATGGGATAAAACCCGGTGCAATGAAGTTGACCCTGTCGGCTTTTAAGCGACGTTTTGTTTACTTTTATAGAACGTTCAATTACTGTTCTCAGCATATAACACAGCATTTAGTGTACCCTTGCCTTCTACAAACCCACATTGTTCTTCTCCTATTTCGGGTTGCATTTTCTTTCTAACTCTTTGCAAAATCTTCGTGATGTGGCTCATTATACTAATTGTTCAATGATGATCACATTCCAAGGCTCCTGATTTCTTTGTTATTGTAATAAATACAGAATTACATAATTCATGAGGTATATCTCCACTATCATATATTGTATTCAGCAGTCTGGTAACTTTATATATTCCAAATTCTTCTAAAGCATTAATCATTTCTGTTGTGATGCTGTCTGAACCAGGGGTCTTGCCTGTTTTCATATGGTTAAGAGCATTCTGAACCTCCATATTCAAAATTGATGGTCCTTCATTATTATTTTGAATATCATACTGTTCTTCTCTGTTATCATCATAAGGTTTTTCCACATAATCTGACCACACATGTAAAATCTGATCTTTTTCTATTATGATTTTTCCATATTTTGTCTTTAGGCAGTCTGCTGATGTGCGCGTTCTTTGATTAGTAAGCTCCTGAATTCTTTTATGCATTAGTTTAGTATTTATAACTGTTGTGTTGTTTTTCAATTTCTATGCAAATTTTCTCGAGCTATACTTCTTTTGCCTCCTTACATAATGTTCTGACTTTTCCGTGAATTTCTTCATATTTGGCAGTTTATATTTTGTTCTGTCTTCTTGTTTCCATTAATTTATTCAGTTATCCATGTCTTACGACCGACGTTCTTTAATTTTGGAACACTTTTTTTTTGTTTACAGCCAAACTGATTTATTCTTCAACATTTCCCATTGATCATTCACATCTTGAAATAGGATCTCTAGATCAGACAATATATGAAATTTGTTCTTTACGTCTACGTTAAAAGTATCTTGTATTTATTTGTCATTTTTAAATTAGCACAAATTATATTTAGTGTTTCCTGTTGTATACTTGACTTTCTTTAACTTTACCCGCAATGTTCTTGTAATTTATCTGTGATCACTGTAATAGTCTGCATTGGGAACTGTATTTACGACTGTTAACGCATTTCGAAACATTCTGTTAATCAGGATGTAATCTATCTGGTTTTTAATCCTGCTGTCTTGATTCCTCCGTGTCCATCATCTTCTAGGATGCTGTTTAAACCAGGTGTTTCCTACAACAATTTCTTGTTCTTTTGCCCATTTTACAAGTCTGTATCCTCTTTCGCGTCGCTCCCCCAAACCATTGTTGCCTACACTGCACCCATCGCCTTGATTTCCTACTTTTGCGTTGAAATCACCCATTATGATATTTATTTCTGATGTGTTACACTTCTTCAAAGCAGACTCCGCTGGTGATGTATGTAACTGGACTGAGGCGCTGGTCAGGTATGTACAAGTGTGTGACTGGACTGAGGCTTTAGTCAGGTATGTACAAGTGTGTAACTGGACTGAGGCTTTAGTCAGGTATGTACAAGTGTGTAACTGGACTGAGGCTTTAGTCAGGTATGTACAAGTGTGTAACTGGACTGAGGCTTTAGTCAGGTATGTACAAGTGTGTAACTGGACTGAGGCGCTGGTCAGGTATGTACAAGTGTGTAACTGGACTGAGGCTTTAGTCAGGTATGTACAAGTGTGTAACTGGACTGAGGCTTTAGTCAGGTATGTACAATTGTGTAACTGGACTGACGCTTTAGTCAGGTATGTACAAGTGTGTAACTGGACTGAGCCTTTAGTCAGGTATGTACAAGTGTGTAACTGGACTGAGGCGCTGGTCTGGTATGTACAAGTGTGTAACTGGACTGAGGCGCTGGTCAGGTATGTACAAGTGTGTGACTGGACTGAGGCTTTAGTCAGGTCTGTACAAGTGTGTAACTGGACTGAGGCTTTAGTCAGGTATGTACAATTGTGTAACTGGACTGAGGCGTTAGTCAGGTATGTACAAGTGTGTAAATGAACTGAGGTGCTGGTCAGGTATGTAACCGGAACTGAGGCTTTAGTCAGGTATGTACAAGTGTGTAACTGGACTGAGGCGCTGGTCAGGTATGTACAAGTGTGTAAATGAACTGAGGCTTTAGTCAGGAATGTACAAGTGTGTAACTGGACTGAGGCGCTTGACAGGTGTGTACATGTGTTTGTTTTCATTGTTTCTCCCCAATATAAAAAAAAATAATTTATGTTTCATTAAATACGCCGGCGCAGTGGCGAAGGTGTAGCGTATGCGCTTCGCAATATCGCGTTTGAAACCAGCTGCAAGCTAATTGGAAGCAGAAGTTACGTATATTCAACACTGCTGGGTGGCAAGGAAGACTGGGCAATGAGCAAGCAATTAAAAGTCAAATATAGATCCTGGAGATGTGGATATACAGAAGAATATGTCGTATTTTATGGACACAAAAACAATCAAATACAGAGATTCTAGAAAAAAAAACTGGGAATGAAAAAATGAGAAAAATAAAAAGGCAAGTGAAATATTTCGGCCACGTTAAAAGACAAAACACTCTTATAAGAACCATACTGGAGGGTAAGGTTGAAGGCAAACCAACAAGAGGTAGACAAAGATACAAGTGGGAAGATAACATCAAGAGATGGACGAACAGCTGGCTGACAGAATGCACAGTCAAGGCGAGAGACAGACAATGTTTGAGATCTATTGCAGCCAGCCTTTAATCGATTCATGAACTTCGGTCGTTCAGACGCAATGACAAACTACTGAACGTCAACTTGCCTTGTAAATCAGACACAGCCAATTAATGCTGGGGTTGAGTGCCGCATCCTGTAAAGGACATGCAACTAACTGTTCATGACACAATCATCACGCCGGGAGAATTCACTTCATGACACACATCATCACGCAGGTAGAATTCACTTCATGACACACATCATCACGCCGGTAGAATTCACTTCATGACACACA
This sequence comes from Cepaea nemoralis, assembly GCA_014155875.1. Classification (NCBI taxonomy): domain Eukaryota; kingdom Metazoa; phylum Mollusca; class Gastropoda; order Stylommatophora; family Helicidae; genus Cepaea; species Cepaea nemoralis. Next base: position 22,186 of record JACEFZ010022353.1, on the reverse strand, counting down.
TCATCACGCCGGGAGAATTCACTTCATGACACACATCATCACGCTGGTAGAATTCACTTCATGACACACATCATCACGCCGGTAGAATTCACTTCATGACACACATCATCACGCCGGTAGAATTCACTTCATGACACACATCATCACGCCGGTAGAATTCACTTCATGACACACATCATCACGCCGGGAGAATTCACTTCATGACATACATCATCACGCCGGTAGAATTCACTTCATGACACACATCATCACGCCGGTAGAATTCACTTCATGACACAATCATCACGCCGGGAGATTTCACTTCATGACACACATCATCACGCCGGTAGAATTCACTTCATGACACACATCATCACGCCGGTAGAATTCACTTCATGACACACATCATCACGCCGGTAGAATTCACTTCATGACACACATCATCACGCCGGGAGAATTCACTTCATGACACACATCATCACGCCGGAAGTATTCACTTCATGACACACATCATCACGCCGGTAGAATTCACTTCATGACACACATCATCACGCCGGTAGAATTCACTTCATGACACACATCATCACGCTGGGAGAATTCACTTCATGACACACATCATCACGCCGGTAGAATTCATTTCATGACAAACATCATCACGCCGGAAGAATTCACTTCATGACACACATCATCACGCCGGTAGAATTCACTTCATGACACACATCATCACGCTGGGAGAATTCACATTTCATGACACACATCATCACGCCGGGAGAATTCACTTCATGACACAATCATCACGCCGGTAGAATTAACTTCATGACACACATCATCACGCCGGTAGAATTCACTTCATGACACACATCATCACGCCGGTAGAATTCACTTCATGACACACATCATCACGCCGGGAGAATTCACTTCATGACACATCATCACGCCAGGAGAATTCACTTCATGACACACATCATCACGCCGGTAGAATTCACTTCATGACACACATCATCACGCCGGGAGAATTCACTTCATGACACACATCATCACGCCGGGAGAATTCACTTCATGACACACATCATCACGCCGGTAGAATTCACTTCATGACACACATCATCACGCCGGTAGAATTCACTTCATGACACACATCATCACGCCGGGAGAATTCACTTCATGACACACATCATCACGCCGGAAGTATTCACTGACACACATCATCACGCCGGTAGAATTCACTTCATGACACACATCATCACGCCGGTAGAATTCACTTCATGACACACATCATCACGCCGGGAGAATTCACTTCATGACACACATCATCACGCCGGTAGAATTCACTTCATGACACACATCATGACGCTAGTAGGATTCACTTCATGACACACATCATCACGCCGGTAGAATTGACTTCATGACACACATCATCACGCCGGGAGAATTCACTTCATGACACACATCATCACGCCGGAAGTATTCACTTCATGACACACATCATCATGCCGGTAGAATTCACTTCATGACACACATCATCACGCCGGTAGAATTCATTTCATGACACACATCATCACGCCGGGAGAATTCACTTCATGACACACATCATCACGCCGGAAGTATTCACTTCATGACACACATCATCACGCCGGTAGAATTCACTTCATGACACACATCATCACGCCGGTAGAATTCATTTCATGACACACATCATCACGCCGGGAGAATTCACTTCATGACACACATCATCACGCCGGTAGAATTAATTTCATGACACAAATCATCACGCCAGGAGAATTTACTTGCATAGCGTTTTATTTGTTTTAGAGGGTGTTGTTCTGTTAGAGATGGATCTTTGTTGTTTTTTCTTCTTTGTTTATTGTCATTACCTCTGATTTACTGATGCTAATTTTCATGTTATGTTCCTTACACACTTCGTTTAGACTATTTATGTAGACCTGTAATTCTGTTTCCGATTGTGAAATTAGTACTTGATAACTTCAAAGAGTCAAATCCATTCTTTGAGCTATTTACTCTTTCTGCCTCCCTGAGGGTGTTCAGAATGTCAGCTTATATGCTCGTTCATTTCACCTTACACCCGCATACCCTGGCACGAAAATGACATAGATATTAGCCAGACTTGACCTTCTGACAGATTGGAGCTATTACCTTCTGGCCCAGCCGATCTCGATCATCCTTTGCATACTCACGAAGCTTTTCATTACCAGCCGCAAGTACTGGCGCTCAGACATTTAATAGTTAATTTGTGTAATATTATTTTGACCACATCAATTATCGAGTGCCTGTTGATCTCTTAAAATATGGGCCTAGCACCACACAGAAGGGACACACTGTTCTTAAAGTAATGTAGCAAAGAATGTTGCACACATTCTACCAGCATCTGATCACTTTGGTGATTGAGTATCGTTTGCGATTCTCACAATATTTCATAGCCAGCTGGTGAAGCTGGAGCGCTTACAAGATGAGACCACGTGAGTCATTGTGGATTGCACGGGGGATATGCTTATTGTGCGTAAGCAGCATTTGCTCACCTAGCGATCTATTTATGACAGGTACTTAGTGCTCCAGGACACGCCGTACCTTAGGGGCGCACAGCCAGAAATCATCCGCTGTATAAAGCTTTAGATGATACGAAGGCTCAATGTTTGAAAAGAGGCAGGTCTTGGATCGCACACGCCGAAGACAATCAATCAAGTCTGTACAATTGCTAGGATAACGGGTGGAGAAGAATGAGACATGATTATGCAATGAAACGTTACAAATAGTTATAGGTATACTCAACCCCGGGTGCCGAGAGTGGGCTGCGGGTGACACAGGAATGATTGCGCAACAGTTGGTACACGACAACTGACACCCAGGCGATGTGATCATATACACTGATGGGTCTGTGGTGAGAGGTAAAAGAATAGGCTGGGTTTTATTGCAGAGACAGATGAACATTGTTTACAAGAGGAGAGTCTGGCACATGACACTTCAATATCTAGAATGAGAATGGAAGCTGAAGCTGCGATGGCAACCTTCTGATTGTTGGAAGACAGCATAGGTTGTGTTTATGGCGGCGTCACAGAGCAAGCTTAGGGAAGTGGAAACTGCCAAGTGTCGGGTTGAGTGGCCCGCACTGCCAGACAAGACGCAGGTTGCGGGCATATCATGGATTTTTTGACATAGGCATGCAGGTGTGCGGGGCAATGAACAGGCGGATGAGGTGACTGCTGCTGCCCCCTGGAATGAAAGCTACTTTAAGCTGTGATCAAAACCTTCTGAAGCCAACTGGAGAGTGCAGCTGAACAGTGTCCATATCTGGAGAGACTCAGTTTAGTTTAGTTTAGTTTAGTTTAGTTTAGTTTTGTCGACGGATCAAAATGACGGCACACGGGTGTAACCCATAATTGCTCCGTTTCTACTTCTAACTCAAGCCTGAGTCTGTAGAATCTCAGCTCAGTTCACGAACTCCGTAGCACCGGCGAGGATCGTGAAATACTTTGGGTAGATTTTTTAAACTCGAAATTTTGCCCAGGCAGCGCCGTTAGGCTACTCTTTTTAGATTTCCAACTGCCAAGGGATTATTTACTTGCGCAACAATGCACACGGGCGTCCGATCTCACTACCTAGAGACCAGGGGAAATTTTAATACTAGAAGTCCACGTGAAAATATCCCGGCCCTCACCGGGACTTGAACCCGGGGGCCTCCAGCACTCGAGGCGGACACCATATCTCGAGACAACTCATCCCCCCTATGTCTGTATATGGCAAAAATTAAAATAGAAAACAGGCCAATGCCCATTTAACATACTTTACCTATCGTGTCGACAGGCGAGCGTCTAGCCACTAGGCTAACTGAGCTCCTCCCTCAAGAGGTCAGGGAATACATTGTCTGCCTCGACATCTTCCAGTATGTCAGGGAATACATTGTCTGCCTCGACATCTTCCAGTATGTCAGGGAATGCATTGTCTGCCTCGACATCTTCCAGTATGTCAGGGAATACATTGTCTGTCTCGACATCTTCCAGTATGTCAGGGAATGCATTGTCTGCCTCGACATCTTCCAGTATGTCAGGGAATGCATTGTCTGTCTCGACATCTTCCAGTATGTCAGGGAATACATTGTCTGCCTCGACATCTTCCAGTATGTCAGGGAATACATTGTCTGCCTCGACATCTTCCAGTATGTCAGGGAATACATTGTCTGCCTCGACATCTTCCAGTATGTCAGGGAATGCATTGTCTGCCTCGACATCTTCCAGTATGTCAGGGAATACATTGTCTGCCTCGACATCTTCCAGTATGTCAGGGAATACATTGTCTGTCTCGACATCTTCCAGTATGTCAGGGAATGCATTGTCTGCCTCGACATCTTCCAGTATGTCAGGGAATGCATTGTCTGCCTCGACATCTTCCAGTATGTCAGGGAATACATTGTCTGCCTCGACATCTTCCAGTATGTCAGGGAATACATTGTCTGCCTCGACATCTTCCAGTATGTCAGGGAATGCATTGTCTGCCTCGACATCTTCCAGTATGTCAGGGAATGCATTGTCTGCCTCGACATCTTCCAGTATGTCAGGGAATACATTGTCTGCCTCGACATCTTCCAGTATGTCAGGGAATACATTGTCTGCCTCGACATCTTCCAGTATGTCAGGGAATACATTGTCTGCCTCGACATCTTCCAGTATGTCAGGGAATACATTGTCTGTCTCGACATCTTCCAGTATGTCAGGGAATACATTGTCTGCCTCGACATCTTCCAGTATGTCAGGGAATACATTGTCTGTCTCGACATCTTCCAGTATGAACCCTGAATGTCCTGGCAACCATTGCAATGTCCATAGTACTGGGTAGTTATTGTTATATTAGGTATACTGGGTAGTCATTGTTATATTAGGTATACTGGGCAGTCATTGCAATATTAGGTATACTGGGTAGTCATTGTTATATTAGGTATACTGGGTAGTCATTGCAATATTAGGTATACTGGGTAGCCATTGCAATATTAGGTATACTGGGTAGCCATTGCAATATGAGGTATACTGGGTAGTCATTGCAATATTAGGTATACTGGGTAGTTATTGCAATATTAGGTATACTGGGTAGTCATTGCAATATTAGGTATACTGGGTAATTATTGCAATATTAGGTATACTGGGTAGTTATTGTTATATTAGGTATACTGTGTAGTCATTGTTATATTAGTTATACTGGGTAGTCATTGCAATATTAGGTATACTGGGTAGTTATTGAAATATTAGGTATACTGGGTAGTTATTGCAATATTAGGTATACTGGGTAGTCATTGCAATATTAGGTATACTGGGTAATTATTGCAATATTAGGTATACTGGGTAGTCATTGCAATATTAGGTATACTGGGTAATTATTGTTATATTAGGTATACTGGGTAGTCATTGTTATATTAGGTATACTGGGTAGTCATTGTTATATTAGGTATACTGGGTAATTATTGTTATATTAGGTATACTGGGTAGTTATTGTTATATTAGGTATACTGGGTAGTCATTGCTATATTAGGTATATTGGGTAGTTATTGTTATATTAGGTGTACTGGGTAGTTATGATTATATTAGGTATACTGGGTAGTTATTATTATATTAGGTATACTGGGTAGTCGTCATTGCAATATTAAGTGCACTGGTATCCATTGCAATATTAGGTGTACTGGGTAATTATTGCAATATTAGGTATACTGGGTAGTCATTGCAATATTAGGTGTACTGGGTAATTATTGCAATATTAGGTATACTGGGTAGTCATTGCAATATTAGGTGTACTGGGTAGCCATTGCAATATTAGGTATACTGGGTAGCCATTGCAATATTAGGTATATTGGGTAGTCATTGCAATATTAGGTATATTGGGTAGTCATTGCAATATTAGGTATACTGGGTAGCCATTGCAATATTAGGTATACTGGGTAGTCATTGCAATATTAGGTATATTGGGTAGTCATTGCAATATTAGGTATACTGGGTAGTCATTGCAATATTAGGTATACTGGGTAGCCAGTGCAATATTAGGTATACTGGTAGCCATTGCAATATTAGGTATACTGGGTAGCCATTGCAATATTAGGTATACTGGGTAGTCATTGCAATATCAAGTGTACTGGTAGCCATTGCGATATCAAGTGTACTGGTAGCCATTGCAATATTAGGTATACTGGGTAGTTATTGCAATATTAGGTATACTGGGTAGTCATTGCAATATTAAGTATACTGGGTACTCATTGCAATACCAAGTGTACTGGTATCCATTGCGATATCAAGTGTACTGGTAGCCATTACAATATTAGGTATACTGGGTAATTATTGCAATATTAGGTATACTGGGTAGCCATTGCAATATTAGGTATACTGGGTAATTATTGCAATATTAGGTATACTGGGTAGTCATTGCAATATTAGGTATACTGGGTAATTATTGCAATATTAGGTATACTGGGTAGCCATTGCAATATTAGGTATACTGGGTAATTATTGCAATATTAGGTATACTGGGTAGCCATTGCAATATTAGGTATACTGGGTAATTATTGCAATATTAGGTATACTGGGTAGTCATTGCAATATTAGGTATACTGGGTAGTCATTGCAATATTAGGTATACTGGGTAGCCATTGCAATATTATGTATACTATGCTGTGTAAACATTGCAATATTAAGTATACTTGTGGCCATTGCAATATTAAGTATACTCGTAGCCATTGCAATATTAGGTATACTGGGTAGTCGTCATTGCAATATTAAGTATACTGGTAGCCATTGCAATATTAAGTATACTGGTAGCCATTGTAAACTATATAAAATGACAATGTATTGGGCAGCTTTACACAATCGTCACTGTGTTTTGTAGAGCTGTGCTAAGCTTCGTGTTGTCATATTGTTCACACTTCCACAGCTTTAACGCAGTTTACCTATTTTTATGCATGGGTAACAAATGCAGTCTCAAGTGCACTGAGTACACATTGATTATGAAGTGTACTGGGCAACCATTGCAATATAACGTGTACTAAGTAACAATTACAATCTGTAGTGTACTGGGCAACCATTGCAAAATAAAGTGTACTAAGTAAAAATGTCGCTTAAAAGTAGACAGGGTTGACCTAATTGTACTGGGTTTTATACCATATGGCTGTCTCTTTCCGCAGCGCGGAAAGCGTCGCACAAAGCACGAACTCCATAGCTCCAGCGACGACCCTCAGGAGTCTCCAAAAATTGCGCTCGTGAACCGAAGGACGTGGCCCGGAATCGAACCCACAACCTTCGGAGCCCGAGGCAGACGACCTGACCACTTCGTCACGGAGACTCCCTACTACCAAGTACTAAGTAGTTACTAACTAGCTATTTGACCCGATGTGTTTGTGCGTTAGTTGTTTGACCCGATGTGTTTGTGCGTTAGTTGTTTGACCCGATGTGTTTGTGCGTTAGTTGTTTGACTGATGCTTGGTTACTGTAAAGTTATGAGATGTATAGTAGGCAGTTATTGGTTTAAACGGGAAGATAAGCCTAACAGATAGCGTTAAACCATCATCATCAAGTGCCCTGCAGCTGGCGTTGGCGTTCATGGCTCTCCACAGATCTCGGTCTTTGGTGTTCTGGATCAACTCTGCTGATGATATTCCTCCATGCCACCGTCTCAATCCATCCAGCATCATTTTTCTTGGTCTGCCTCTGCCTCTCTTCCCCTCAATCTTTCCAGTTGTCACGATGTTCTGCAATGCCTCTCTTCTCATTACATGACCAAAGAAAACTATTTGTCCCGGTCTTGTTGTTGTATATAATGTTGTAGTTTCATCAGCCTCTTTCAGGCAGTCGTTGTTAGTTACTCTGGCAGTCCAAGGAATTCGCAACATTCGTCTTAAAAACCACATCTCTGTTGCTTCCACGTTCTAACTAATTTGTTCATTTTTTTGTGCATATCCTATTTACAGGGCATCGCTGTCAACACCAGGATTTTACTTATGTTTTTGATGTCTTGGCAAATTTACTGTTCAGTAGTTTGCCATTGCTTTCTGAACGACCGGCTCCTATATCAACATGTTAAAACCCAGCGCTATGCGGTCTGTAGCCAAATCGGTTGCAGCTGTGTTTCGAACACAGGTGAGCGGGCTCACAAATCGCTTCCGCAACACCTTAGCCACGGAGACGGCAATTTGTTCATTTAAGCTGGAGACCCACAAATCAATGTAGACGGCAATGGGTCTGATCTAAACAGCGAGAGATATGGACATACATCATCATCTACACAAAAGGTGAACACAAAGCAAGAGGATCGGCTTCGTTGCACCGGCATTATCGCATATGGCTAGGTCTGTTTCCGCAGGACGGCCCGCTGAAAGGTCGCACAAAGCTCGAACTCTTTTCTCCAGCGACGACGCCCAGGAGTCTCCGAGAAAATTCCACTCGTGAACCGAACGAGGTAGCCTGGAATCGAACCCACAACATTCGGAGCGAGGCAGGGGGTGTGACGGCTTCAATACGGAGACTGCCTGAAAGTGGCCCTCCTGTACAAGTGGCCGTCCTGTACCAGTGACCGTCCTATACAAGTGGTCGTATACTGGGACGTCCTGTACCAGGACGTGTGGCCGTCCTGGCCGTCCTGTGGCCGTCCTGTACCAGTGACCGTCCTGTACAAGTGGCCGTCTTGTACCAGTGACCGTCCTATACAAGTGGTCGTCCTGTACAAGTGGCCGTACTGTACCAGTGACCGTCCTATACAAGTGGCCGTCCTGTACAAGTGGCCGTCCTGTACCAGTGACCGTCATGTACAAGCGGCGTCCTGTACAAGTGGCATCCTGTACAAGTGGTCGTCCTGTATAAGTGGCCGCCCTGTACCAGTGGCCGTCCTGTACCAGTTGCCGTCCTGTACAAGTGGTCGTCCTGTACCAGTGGCCGTCCTGTACAAGTGGTCATCCTGTACAAGTGGTCGTCCTGTACAAGTGGTCGTCCTGTACTAGTGGCCGTCCTATACAAGTGACCGTCCTGTACAAGTGACCGTCCTATACAAGTGACCGTCCTGTACAAGTGGCCGTCTTGTACCAGTGACCGTCCTATACAAGTGGTCGTCCTGTACAAGTGGCCGTACTGTACCAGTGACCGTCCTGTACAAGTGGCCGTCCTGTACAAGTGGCCGTCCTGTACCAGTGACCGTCCTGTACAAGCGGCGTCCTGTACAAGTGGCATCCTGTACAAGTGGTCGTCCTGTACAAGTGGTCGTCCTGTGCCAGTGGCCGTCCTGTACCAGTGGTCGTCCTGTATAAGTGGCCGCCCTGTACTAGTGGCCGTCCTGTACCAGTTGCCGTCCTGTACAAGTAGTCGTCCTGTACCAGTGGCCGTCCTGTACAAGTGGTCATCCTGTACAAGTGGTCGTCCTGTACAAGTGGTCGTCCTGTACAAGTGACCGCCCTGTACAAGTTGTCCTGTACAAGTGGCATCCTTTACAAGTGGCCGTCCTGCACAAGTGGTCGTCCTGTACAAATGACCGTCCTGTACCAGTGGTCGTCCTGTACAAGTGACCGTCCTGTACAAGTGACATCCTTTACAAGTGGCCGTCCTGTACAAGTGGCATCCTTTACAAATGTCCGTCCTGTACAAGTGGCATCCTTTACAAGTGACCGTCCTATACAAGTGACATCCTTTACAAGTGGTCTTCCTGTACAAGTGACCACCCTGTACAAGTTGTCCTGTACAAGTGGCATCCTCTACAAGTGGCCGTCCTGCACAAGTGGTCGTCCTGTACAAGTGACCGTCCTGTACCAGTGGTCGTCCTTTACAAGTGGCCGTCCTGTACAAGTGGCATCCTTTACAAATGTCCGTCCTGTAAAAGTGGCATCCTTTACAAATGGCCGTCCTATACAAGTGGCATCCATTACAAGTGGTCGTCCTGTACAAGTGACCGTCCTGTACAAGTGGCTATCCTGTACAAGTGGCCGTCCTGTACCAGTGGCCGTCTTGTACAAGTGACCGTCCTGTACAAGTGGCCCTCCTGTACAAGTGGCGTTCTGTACAAGTGGCCGTCCTGTACAAGTGGCCGTCCTGTACAATGGCCATCCTGTACAAGTGGCCGTCCTGTACAAGTAACCGTCCTGTACAAGTGGCCCTCCTGTACAAGTGACCGTCCTGTACAAATGACCGTCCTGTACAAATAACCGTCCTGAACAAGTGGCCGTCCTGTACAAATGGCTGTCCTGTACAAGTGACCGTCCTGTACAAGTGGCCGTCCTGTACAAGTGGCATCCTGTACCAGGGGTCGTTCTGTACAAGTGGCATCCTGTACCAGTGGCGTCCTGTACAAGTGGCCGTCCTGTACAAGTGGCATCCTGTACAAGTGGCTGTCCTGTACAAGTGGCCGTCCTGTACAAGTGGCATCCTGTACAAGTAGATGTCTTGTACAAGTGGCATCATGTACAAGTGGCCGTTATGTACAAGTGGCATCCTGTACAAATGGCCGTTCTGTACAAGTCGTCACAATTATGAGCTGAATCAAGTCAAAAATTGACGTCACAACACTCGGTACATTCCCATAAGCGGTCTGTCCTCATCTTGAAGAGCCAGCGAGGAGTCCCACTTCTAATGGTACCAGCTGCAGGCTGTTATGTGTCCCGCTCATTATAATAACTATCACTGCAGTCATCATCATCATCAACATTTCTAACACTACCACTACCGTTGCATTGACCATAACCACGACAACCACCACGTAATTATCATCATAATTGTCACCATCAGCATTATCAAAATTCATATCACAATCATCAAAATCCATATAACCATCACCAAAGCCACCAACAAATTCATCACTAGCATTATTATTATCATCGTCGTCATCGTCATCACAAGCACAATATTTCTACCATCATCCCACCACAACCACCACAACCACCACCATCAGGTTCAAGATGAGCAGTTCGCCGGATGGTATAGAAGTGATCAAGCCAAGCTTGACCAATGCCGAAGGTCTTCTTCTGCTGGCCTCAAAGCCGCTCCTGGTCAATATTGGGGGCAGGGGGGGGGGGGGGGCTGTTGTTTCTAGAAAATGTTGAAAGCTGGTCCTGTACAATACTGGAGGTCGTTTCTGGAAATGTTGGAAGTTGGTCCTGTATAATACTGGAGGTCGTTTCTGGAAAATGTTGGAAGTTGGTCCTGTACAATACTGGAGGTCGTTTCTGGAAAATGTTGGAAGTTCTTTCTTTTGTTTTTTTTTGAGGAGGCCTTTTTTTTTAAGGAGGTCTTTTTTTTATACTGGAGGTCGTTTCTGGAAAATGTTGGAAGTTCGTCCTGTACAATACTGGAGGTCGTTTCTGGAAAATGTTGGAAGTTCGTCCTGTACAATACTGGAGGTCGTTTCTAGAAAATGTTGGAAGCTGGCCCTGTACAATACTGGAGGTCGTTTCTGGCCATGTTGGAAGTTGGTACTGTACAATGCTGGCGTTCCTTGTTCGACAGCTTTAACGCTTGTCAATGATGTTACCTTTCAATGCACTGAAGTCTTTCATCTCCAAAAGCATTGACCAGCAGACGCTAAAGAAGAGAAAACATCCCCTGTGTAAAAACCATGAGTGAATTACACTTCAACAGAAGCTAAATATTTAAATATTTGTGGGCTTTGGGGAAATTATTCCTTTCATTGTACACATACACTTAAATAGGTGCTACAGTTTCCTCTCATAGATCACAAAAGAAAATCTGGACACGGTGCACGAACTCTCTACCACCAACTTGAATGCAATCTAAGCGTATCAGAATCATACATCATACAAGTACAAGCATTCCTGTTCTGGGTTACAAGTTAACTGCATGTTATTTACAAGATTCTCAATCCCGCTAACCGCGTTTGAAACATAGTTGCATTCCATTTAGAAGTAGGCCGCTTTGCGTTGTTTTTCATGCAATATGCCAGTCGTTCAGAAAACAACGGCAAAATACCGAACGTAAACTTGTAAACCACAAACAGCTAAAAATTCTGGGGTTGACTACGATATCCTGTAAAGGATATCCAACTAACTTACAGGGCATGAGAATCAACACCTGCATTTTCCCCTATGATTTTATAGGCAATTTTACGTGCATTAGTTTGTCATTACTTTCTGAACGACTCACGCTCATCCCATTATTGAAATCAATCGCAAAACTGTCTGCTTGCAAAGCGCCTGCGGCTGATGTCTAACACGGTATGCAGGATTTTTAGTGGTTAGGTTTTCCGTTTTCTTATTTTTGAAAATTGGTCTTGGCGGTGGCCAACAAGGCCTGCTCTTCTAGCAGCCGAGGAATGTTTAAGATGCGCAACGTGCAAACTCGCCCTCCTACTTGATCATCATTATCTGAGACGGCTAGACTGGTCTATCAAGCTCAGAGAAAAGTAAACCCTTCTTCTTTCATAAACATTCACACAATCAACACAGTGAATCGAACCAGATCTTTCTCGTGTTATAGGCGGACGCTGTAACTTCTAAGCCATTCCGCCATCTCTAGACTAATTACACAGAGGACGTGCCTGTCACGGAAGCTGTATTTGTGGTTTCGTTCAAACATGTAGATCGTCAATTTGTGATTATGGTATTTCAGTTTTCTAGCGAATTATTTTTGTTGTTTCAACAATCACAAGTGGGGAGCATCTGTTGGATGTTTCCCCCAGGACATGCTGGTGTGGTGGGAAACGAGCAGGCGGACAGATTGGCTGGGTCTGCACCGCTGGGTGGGGTATTGGTGCAGGATAAGACAGATGTGGTCGGGGGACTTTGGGATTGTGTGTATAGTGCAGAAGAACAGACAGATCATGGCGCCCTGGAGAGAATGGTGCTGCAGGGAGTGACCAGGGGATCTGGCAAACATTCAAGACTCCGAGGAAAGGTCAGACGGACATATAATCCGACTGCTACTGGTACCATTAATATCGGGACTCTTCTCTGACCGTTGAAGATGAGGACAAAAAGCACGTATGGGAATGTCCCGGGTGATGTGATGTCCGCTCTGGACTCAACCCTTGTTTTTGTTATCTTCCTCGTTGATACAGACTTCGGTGTAAACGTTTGCCTTATCTATGTGTGCATCCTCTCCCCGAGCTGCCTAGTTATATATTGTCTCCATTTGTTCACTGGGTTTCTTTAGTATGCTTCCTCAAACGTGAGAACTCGAGATCAATATGGCCGAATGGATACGAGCACTCGTTTTTAAACTTCTGGTGTGCTAATGATGAAGTAGCGGGTTCAACCTCTACACCGGTCAGTTGGACTAAAATGTTAACTTCTCGTCATTGACTTGGGGGCGTAAATTACAAGTATCTCAGAAGTCGGAGTGAGTTCGCCCCTGATGGTGAAGAAAACTTTTAATTAAAAAAACAAATAACTAATCCACACGCTTAAATCAGTCCAGCGCACTCCCTAGTAGTGACAACTAGAAGTAGTTGCATATATATGGACTACGCTTGACTTCAAAGATAGCGAACAACAAAAAACAAAGTAAGAAAGGACGGGGATGTATTAACCAATTGTTGGGATTTAAGAGGAAAATTTAATCATACACCGTGCAGTGTAGTGGGATACAAACAATAACCATAACCGGTGCTCATGGAAAAACCATATTCATTTTCTCATTGTTGAGGAATTCTTTTATGTCTATTTACTTCTTCCGAAATATAACGATTTTTTGTCTCTTTCGTTATTTTGAAACCGAAATCGAAGCCATAGAAAGAACGCTAGAATGGAACATCAAAAGCAGCAGAGAAAATTGTAGTATAGTTTACTAGATAACAAGTCCACCAAAGTAGATCCTTCTTGTTCTGTTCTTCATTTCGCAATGAAGCAAAGCTGCTCAACCAACTCACAGAAAAACCGCTGTACAACTTTGATTGCTTGGATACCGCAGCTAAAGTTTTCTACGTGATATGATAGGGACTCATAAATACTTTCTTTAGTCGCGAATCAAGACGTGAGAAGAAGACGATTGCTTTTGAAACTACACAAATTAAAAACACCTGATAACAGTATAATTAGAAAGTAATCTTTCCTTAAGCCACGGGGCAAATGAAATAGAGAAATACCTAAAACACACGGGGAAGAAAATTGTAGGCAAGGATGATTAATGTGGACAGGGCAATGGGTGGAGTTGAAGAAGACAACAAACATTACGACGGTTTGGCTTAAGTTGATTCAGGTTCTATGGGAGATAAAGGATAGAAGAAGAAGAAGAAGAAAACTGCAGTAGAAGCGAAGAAGAAGTTGTTGATGATGATGATGATGGTGATGATAAAGAAGAAGAAGGTAACATCTCGAGACGAGGGAGCCTACATAAGCCACTAAAGCTGGCCAGCCAGTGGCCCCGAGTGAACCAATGAGAGACCGAGTAACGTCATGAGTCGCCAACCTGCCAAGTTGTGTCAACAAGCTCATTTATCAATCTGTTATTTCCCCGACCACAAGCACTCTAGTTCAACAGTTCCCACGCTGTTTCAGACATCCCCCTGCTTTGTTTTCCAGATCATCCTAGCTTTCTTTTAGATGCAGGCACCTTTGTGCTTATGCTCCACCACCACAGTATCATCTCCGCATTGAAGGTTAGCAATAATTGGTCTACTTTGGTAGTCTCGTGGAGAAATGGCATAGCCGTCTGCCTCGCGCTCTGAAGGTTGTGGGTTCGATTCCGGGCTACGTCTTTGGGTTCACGAATGCATTTTTCTCGGAGACTCCTGGAGCTACGGAGTTAGTGCTTTGTGCGACGTTTTAGGTAGGCCGCTTGTGGAAAGAGACCAAGCCATATGAGGTAAAACCCGGTGCAATGAAGTCGATCCTCTGGACTTTTAAGCGACTTTTTTTTAAAGGTCTACAACAGTTTCTGCCCTTAGATTTCGTAGTGCGCTAATTCATTAATCATACCTTGACGTCCTTTGTCTATGTATATCTTCACGACCTCTAGCTCTTTCGCCTCAATTTTTTTTCTATTATAGTTTTCATTCGATTGTTACATCTTCTGTGTCTCCATCTTGTAGAGACAGACAGGTTTGCGCGTTCCAGTGACCTCATTAGCTTTACCGACAGTAGGATAGCTACAGGTTGAGCCTTCCATGTCGGACAAGTCAAGGGCTAAGGGCCAGACGAAATGACTTAATGTGGTCCCTAGCCCTTGACTTGTACGACATGGAAGAACCTACGGGATGTGAGATACAACCCTGCTGCCATGTAAGTAATGAATGAATCACTAAAAAAAAAGTAGATTGTGAGCTTTACTAGAATACGATTACAAGAAACAAACTGGATGTTCCGACTAAAGCCTTCGTCAGTACAGAACAAACAAACACAAAACGATACACAACTACGCGAAGAACACTACACGAATAATATTAAGGTTACTTATCTGTATCCTTGTTAACTCTGCCCATTGCCGCCGAAGCGGTATCCTCCAGTCTTGGAACCACTGTTATAATTGTGTGCATGTAAAAGAAAGAGTTTGCAGCAGAGTAAACCAGGCATTGACAATCAACAGGACCGGCAGACCCGGCTATTTACCTAAACCAAATAAAGTTCACGGGCGCGTTGTTCTGGTGGTTGGGACATTACGCTGACATTGGCAATTGCGCGGTAGGACGGGAGTTCGATGTCAGCTTTGGGTGTTTGAAAAGTTGTAGTTAGTCGCACATCCTTTACAGGACGTCGCTGCCAACTCCAGCATTTTTTGGCTGTTTGTTATTCCTAGGGAAGTTTTAACGTTCAGTAGTTTGCCATGGTTTCTGAACGACCGGTTCTCATACCATTGTATGGAAACCAACGTAAGGCGGTATGCTTCCAAAACGCCTTCAGCTGTGTTTGGAACGCGGTATGCGGGATTACGAATTGCATTCATAACCCCTTCACCGCAGAGCCGGTTTGGAAAGACAGGCCATCTATTCCATCGTACACCCAGATATACAAAAAATGACGCCTCTGAGTCTCTGACGCTTCACATGCTCACAACAGGATTCTCCAACGGGACTTTAATCTTGTACGATTTCGCTATGAAGTGCCCTCTTCATGGTGAATGTTTAGGCCTTTCCAATCCCGCCAAATCCGTAAAGATCTGGATAGATTCCTTAAGTTACCCAGGCCCCTACCTGTTATTTAGGGATAAAGGAAACGAGAAAGTAATTTATTTTAAAACGTTCAACTATGATGTCATTTTTACGCCTGTTGCGAAATACAAGGGAGGTAACACATGCAAAAGTTGCAATGGAGTTACTTGACACTGGTACAACCTGCGTCCATTGAAATAACATCAGAAACAGACCCAGTTAATTTGAATAACGAAGACACAAAGAACAGATTGAGCAGTTATTATTTTTTTTTACAGTTGCATATCTCTTACAGGACGTTGCAGTCAACACCAGCATTTTTCAGCTGCTGTTGATGTTCTTGTCAAGATTACGCTCAGTAGTTTTGAGCAGTTTATTGCCTTGCATATTTCGCTGCATCTCGTCAGATGTATGCAGCAGAGTTTACAGAACATAAACTAAAGCAATAAGATATATCCTTCAAACTGAAATATATAACACATATTCTCACAGTAATATAACTTGCCTACACACAATAAACCGGCATACCGCGTTCGAAACACAGCAAAGTCATTTTATTTTTTGTTGTTGAAATTGTATGGGTGCCGGTCGTTCAGAAAGCAATGGCAAACTACTGAACGTAAACTTTCCCAGGAATCACGAACAGCTAAAAAATTCTGGGGTTGACTGCTACGTCCTTTATACACACAATAAACAAACCAAACACAGATTGACATACTCAGAAAAAAAGAGACGAAAGTAGATATACGAGGACACACTAGACAACGAGCATATTGAAGGCTAAAGACACAACAAAATTCTAACCTATCACAGTCTAATGACTGCAGTACTTGACCGATAGACTAAGTGTAGTCCCATGTTTGACCAGCTGATTCTCTTCTATGCGCGCCAGTCAATATCTGTTAATACATTTGTCTGATTGCGCTATTATTGTGGAGAAAAAAATAATAAAATGTCTTGCGTTCTGTTGGTTTCTAGCGAAGCTGCATATTTGCGTTGTTCGACTGACACATCGTAATTCATAACAAATAAGAAAGATCCTGACTGCAGCAGGATATAGGAATATAAAATGAAACAAAAGGTACGTTAAGATCATACGGAGAAACAACAACCACAAACACTGGGCTGTAGAAGACCACGAAGCGCAGGCCATACCGCCATGCCTTGGCAAAATTGTTAGGAAATAAACGTTATCCAACCTTAGACAGAGCTGATACGTTGAAACTCAAGAGATACATTTTATAGATTGAAAGCTGTATGAGGCCTATTTGATTTCTCATTATATAGATTTGAAATCAATGCTATCACTTATTCGGGAGAAGTTACTGAACGATGAATTAATTCAGACTCCTTAAAGTCCATGTCGTGTGGCGATGGTGATCATGTTTGTCCACAACCTTCCGTGTCGTGTTCTGCCAATTATTTCTGACATTGATGTTCCTCTATGCCATGAAGTCAAATATTTTATATCTTAGTTTCCTCATGCCTCTCCTCCTCTTCAACTTTCCTATTGTTACGATATACTCCAGTTGTTTTCCTCCTCATGACATGTCCATAGACTGTGGACCACTCTCTTCTGATGTGAGTGACCAGTTTTCTTTGTGAGTTATCACCTTTCAAGATATGTTCAGTGCTCTTTTTACCAGCCCGGTGTTCTCTTCTTTCTGATCCCCGCCGCTTCCATATAAGTGCTAATTTGTCTTCTAATTGTCCATGATTAACAACTATTTTCATCACTTTGGTTAACAAAGATTGTTTCGTTTTTTTTAATCACTCAATTTGACATCAAACGTAATTCATACATGTGCAACTACGTATAGTGGTTGCCACTACTGGGGAGTACACTGAACAGATTTTTGCGTGTGGATTAGCTTTCCTTTTCACTAGTGTAAGATGTCAATTGAAACGAGAAAAATAGTGTTGAGGTGCTACATAGAACCTGTACTTTTATATGGATGTGAAACTTGGACAATGAGCAGTCAAGCTGAAAAACATCTGATGGCTGCAGAAATGTGATTTCTGAGGCAAATGCAAAGAATACCATGGGCAGACAGAAAAACTAATGACCAAGTACTAAGGAGATAAATGAAAATCGTAAATTGATCAGAGAAATTAGATGTAGACAGTCACAATTTTTTGGACATGTTATGAGAAGAAATGGATTGGAGAACTTAGTGACAACGGGCAAGATCGAAGGGAACAGACCAAGAGGAAGACCGAGATGAAAATACCTGGATGGCTTGGCCACATGGCATGGACGAGACAGGAACACTGAGCTGATCCACGACGCTGGTGATCGATTGAAATGGGGAGTCATGACCGCCCACGCTTTCCGGCATGACACATGATTGATTGATTGATTTACTAGTGTCCCTCGCCTCAGGCGAATCTACTCCGACTTCTGAGGTACTTGTAATTTACGTCCCCAGGTCAAGAATTGATAAAGATAAATTGTAGAGAATATTCGTCATCTGTGAAATGCAACTTTTACTTGTGCTATCCTACATTTAACGTCTTTAAATAACAGCTTTCTTTGTTCATGTGATGAAAGAGAGGCATTGGAGAACATCGTAACAAATGGAAAGATCGAGGGAAGAGAGGCAGAGAGAGAAATAATGCTGGATGGATTGAAACGGTGGCATGGAGCAATATCATCAGCTGAATTGATCCAAACACCACAGACCAAAATCTGTGAAGAGTCATGAACGCCTACGCCAGCCGGCATGGAAGTTGATGATGATGATGATGATGATGATGATGATGATATTATTCTTCCTCTTCTTCGTTCCTTCTTCGAGGAAAGTGTGTTGCCCCTCAAAAGTCAGTGTGTCTGACTTCGTTATTTATGCCAGGTTTGCCCCCCTCTAGCTAGATTCCATCCCAGATAACGGATTTTATCTGCCCGTGAGTAGGTTTATCTGCCCTGAAAACTTTGCCAGGGCAGCGATCTTAGACTTACTCTAAGATTTCCAACTTCCTTCTTTGAGACGCCGGCTTCGTGGCGATGGGGTTACGGACGCAGTTCGTAATCCCGCACACTGCTTTCGAAACACAGCTTCGGGCAATTGGCAGCAGACCGCCTTGCTTTGGTTTACAAATATAAAACGATATGGGTGCTGGTCGTTCAGAAAGCATTGACAAACTACTGAACGTAAACTTGCAAACAGAAAAAAAATGCTGGGGTTGATTGCGACGTCCTGTAAAGGATATGCAACTAACTTATATGAGACAGAACCAACTGTCGCAATTCGAAATGGAGCTGTAAACTAGTGTTAAAGAACGAATGAGTGGAGGAGGAAGTCGCGTTTATAACGAGCGAAAGGAGAAGTCAGCATGTACACACTCCGAGAATGTGCTCTGAGAGTTTCCTCTACCCCTCTATAGTGACGCCAAGGAGAAAGCTGGAGTATGTCATCACAACGGGAAGGTTGGAGGGTAATCAGAGGCAGGAGGAGACCAATAGAGAAGATGGTGGACAGTTTGACATGAGAGCATGGAGGAATTTCAGTATCAGAAATGATTCGCGGCACAAGAAGGCTGTGGACAGACATGATACCAACACCACACGGCATGGGCTATAAGAAGAAGATTGTTATGTCCGTTAGGAGGTAAAGTAACCGTTAAAGACGCCTTGCGGTGACGTTTAGTCCTGCCATTAATAATTCCTAGTGTTAGTGTGTCCTTTCCATAACCCCCGACCCATCTAACCCCTTACATATTCCACTTTCATTAGAAATAAAGGGAGGGCGGACATGGTGGTTGTTTTCTTAATGTCGGCCAGAGACATCCATCAGTTACAATCGCCCCACTTCAGTTGATGTCAAAAACTACCTGAGCTGTGTTATTTTATTTCTCATCTAAGTACATCCATCTCAGCTTAGGCGGAATTTTGACTTCACGGCAACTAGTCGCGCCAGACGATTTCTCCAAACAGGTGTCAGGAGAAGTAATAAATTATACGTGAACTGACCTCCAAAATGCCATATAAATTAAGTCGTGAAATGAATATGTAAATAACTCAGAAGATTCTTGCAAGCTTATGTAGATGTTTTATATCATCTTGAGAATCATTAAGGTAAAATTTACATAGAGCTGGGTCATGCTACAACGAACTTTAAACCACACTTTAACAAGCGCCTTGTGTTACCTTACTGCGATCTGGGCATGAGGTCCGAGAACATCAAACAAAACCGAACCACTGACAACATGACAGTGGGTCTCGATGGATGGCATGGGACCGAAAGGCCCACACGTGGAACTAAACGGCCTAAAATATAATGAGTAGTGGGTCCAGGTTCTTGTTCTTCTTGTTCTTGTTCTTCTTGTTATTGTTCTTCTTGTTCTTACTCTTGTTGTATTTCTTCCTTCACTTCTCCTCCCCTCTCCCACATTGTCATCATTCTTCTTTTTGTTCGTCGTCGTCTTCTCCTTCTTCTCCCCCTCCTTCTTCTCTACCTCCACCACCACCTCCCCCACTTCCTTCTTCTTCTTCACCATGGTGTGGATGGGTAGAAAAGTCTTTGCGCAAACCTCACTTCCATAAGATTAAGTCCTTGTCCTTGCATTAGACTTAAGGTTAACACTCAGTCTTTCGGGGATTCACCAACCAACCAACGAACCTACGAACCAACCAACCAACCAACCAACCAACCAACCAATCAACCAACTAACCAACTAACCAACCAACAAAAAACAAACCATTCACCAACCAACCAACCAACCAACCAACCAGCCAACCAAAAATTCAGCCAACCAACCAACCAACCAACCAACCAACCAACCAACCAACCATTCAGCCAACCAACCAACCAACCAGTCAACCAACTAACCAACCAACCATTCAACAACCAACCAACAATTCAACAATCAACCAACCATTCAACAACCAGTCAACCAACCATTCAACAACCAGCCAACCAACCAACAATCCAGCCATCATTCAACCAACCAGCTAACCAACCAATACACTTAATTAAAATAATACAAATAAATATTCAAACATAACTAAAAGACTGGTCGTAACCGGTGAGTCTGATGCATTGACATTCAGGCCGCCAGGGCACTGCCAATGGCTTAATCTGATCAAAATGAGATTTGTGCAGAGATTTGTCTACCCACCAACATCATGGTGAAAAAGAAGAAGAAGGGGGAGGAAAAAAGAACCTGGCCCGTTGTCTTGATAAGCTAGCACACTAACCAGAAGAGTGTGGTTTCTTAGTCTTAGGCCTTTCTACTCCATGCGGCTGATGTGTGGGGACCTGTGGGTATTATAGGACCATTACAATCGCAAGGAAACTTATGGAGGAATATCTATACAAGTAGTGCAATAGAGAAATTAGTCCCTTGTGAGAAAATACTAGGCAAGAGAGGCATAGAAAGACAGACATGTATGTGGGCAGATAAACGACTAGGCAATATATAATATAAGCAACACCTTCACACACACACACACACACACACACCCACACACACACACCACACTATCACATATATATATATATATATATATATATATATATATATATATATATATATATATATATATATATATATATAAAATCTCATCATGTTCCTCTTGTACCTTGCGGTGTCGAGGTGAAGTATAAACAGCGGGAGAGTGCCCGCTTATAGGCTTCATGTATCAATATTTCCATGGACTCTGCGTCCATCGTTTACTTGGTCGGCCTCTTCCTCTGCTTCCCTCTGGTCTGTACATCATTGCTTGTT
Organism: Cepaea nemoralis; assembly: GCA_014155875.1. Lineage (NCBI taxonomy): Eukaryota > Metazoa > Mollusca > Gastropoda > Stylommatophora > Helicidae > Cepaea > Cepaea nemoralis. The sequence goes on along the minus strand of JACEFZ010022353.1, from coordinate 418 downwards.
GTGGTATACTGTTAGTTGATAACCTACTTGCATGGCCAAACCATTTGACTTGCTGCTTCTAATAAAATCTAGTGTAGCTATAACCCCCATTTTAGTCCTGATTTCTTCATTTCTGATCTTATCTCTTCTTGATATATTGAGTATTCTTCTCAGGAATCTCATTTCTGTTGTTGTGATTTTTCTTTTCTCTTTTTCTGTCATTGTCCAGGTTTGGCATTGGTAACGTAGAGTTGGTAGGAAGATTGTGTTGTAATGTGCTTTCTTAGTAGTTATTCATACATGTTTGTTCTTTAGTATTGTGCCATTTATCCAATGAGTAGGTTTGCCCTTTTTTGCAACTATTTACGATTGTTTTTTTAATTTGCCAAAAAAACTTTGGGATTTAAAATTTTTTTTTTAAGACTTTAAAGGGGGGGTT